>JAAMPD010002515.1:0-14514 GCA_025266255.1 Trissolcus basalis
ATAAGATCTAACGTAGCTCCATAAATGTTCTGTATATTATTAAATTGAGATAAGTTTAAAAAAGACATGTCGTTCAAAAAAGTTGTAGCTTTATCAGAATCGTTCACGACACAACCGTGTTCCCAAGAAATCCCAGGTAAATTGAAATCACCGGTGATAACCAAAGAGTTGTTCGGAAATGCATTACGAATATTACATATGTCACGTGAATGAGTAGCGTACAAAGAATCCGGAGAGTTCGGTGGCAAATAAGCTGAGCTAATTATAATCTTAAGCTTTTCAAGATGAACAAAACAGTTTTCGACATCATCGGCAACCTCACAGATACGACGACATTAAATGTTGTCACGAACGGCAATCAATACACCACCTCCACGGTCATGCAAACTTGTTTTCTTGTTTCTATCTTGACGAAAGACATTGTAATTATCAAATCGTACTTCACTCTCCAAAAACTCATCATTCAGCCATGTCTCGACAAGAACAATAACATCATACTCAAACGACGACAATTGTATTGCTTCTTTAAGGTTGTTTAATTTGGTACGAAGCCCTCTTACATTCTGATAATAAACATTGAATTCAGCTTTGACGACATTGGTATTTCCCGCCTCCAGTTTTTTTTCTCAACGATGCGTGGATTATTGTTTACATATTTAATTCTCAGATTTTTCTCGCCCTCCTGGACTCTGCGATGCAACTCATCATTCACGCGTTTGACATACTCCATCTGAGCCGGTGTGACGTCATTTCTAACAACAATGTCGTGAGCAGACAGTTTTGCTTTATTCCGAAGAACACAAAGAGCATCAGACTTGCTCGCAAACATTATTTTGACAGGTTTAGTAGCGGAGCGCGCATTAGCAAGACGTTGAGCACCGGTCGCAGTTGGAAGATCGGGAATAGTGTGAAAGATCTTTAATGTTGTGCTGAATATTCTTTTACGATTTTCCAATAGCCCTCTTCTTTTATTTTGAGATTGTAATGATGATTGCATTTTTCATTAACAAAATCTTCAATTCCATGACAGCAGATTGTACACATCCTCGTAAGGTGAAATGTCATGTAATACGTTTTTTTTTGTGACAACAAAATTTTTTTGAGCGTTTAGTTTATTCGTTATTATTTTTCAGCGACAGGTCGTAACAAAAATTCCAGTGCCAATAACGAAGAAGAGAAAATATTCTTTCATGATAAACCAGGGTCACTCACTCTAAGGGCAAATTTTTAAAATATATTATTGAAAAATAATTATACGAAAACTAACTAAAGTGTGTGAGCGAGACAAATGTGTAACATGACATCTCACCTTAAGGTGATGTATAAAATCTGCTACCACGGAGTTAGGGACTGTCTCGATTAAAATTACAATAACTACTGTTTGTTAAAAAACTGAGAAAAGCGGGATTCTGTAACAATGGAAGAATTCTTAGCACAATAAAATATGATTTTTTGTTGAGAGATGTAAACAAAATAGTTTCATACGTATAATCTCTTTCCCAAAAACTATAAATCATTATTTGTCAATGTTTAATTATGAAATTTTAGTTTGTTTGTTTAGGAATGTGTAAAATAACTAAGAAAATCGTGCTTTTTTCTTGGAATAAATTTCCAATCACAGTATTTGTGATATAAGAAAACCGTTTGATATGTTTATGACGTCACAGATATGTAACATTTGATAAATTTTGTATTCGCAGATGCACAAATACATATAGATGAACAAAAATTATAAAATAAGGTTAATTTATTTTAGTTCAGAAATATATTGTACTGTTTGTGCAGTGCTATTATTTATGCGAAATTAATGCATATAAATGAAATGTGCTCCAATATTTTAATATCTCTTATTTAAAATAGAACATCAAATATTGATAGCACATGGCGACACAACTATTTACATGAGTGATTATCTATCGAAACGCGACACTTCTACAGCAACAAAGTGATATCTCTCAATGACGAAAATTATCGTCGAAAATGACATTATTATACTTGGAATGACATATCAGCATTGCCTTACAGAGGTGAGTTTTTTTTTAATAATCCAGTTTCACTAAAATATCGTGTAAGCTGTAAATGATTTTAACTTTGAATCATTTATTATAGATTTAATAGTAGTTTTCCAATTTCTAAGAATATAAAAATGAAAAAATTAGTAAAAATTTTCTTGGGTGTATTGTATTGTTTTTTTTGGCTGATTGGAGTTATTGCCGGTCAAAGTATCTACATACATCTTGTTCTTATCACGATGTGTATTCACCCACTACTATTTCGTAAAATAAACGACTACTGTTTTACATCTTCGCAAGTATATTTCAGTGTAAGTTTTTATTCAAATTTTTAGAGTGTCAGAATCAAAATTTTCATTTAATTTGAATTCTTTAGAAATTACTTATCAACATTATTACTGTACAATTTTTGTAGTTTCTAGCATATTTGTTTAACATCAAACTTGTGATATCTGGGGATCATATTAAAAGCAAAGAAACTGCCATTCTAATATCTAATCACCGTACAAGAACAGACTGGAACTTTCTCTTTTCTTTGACTCCCTACAATGAACCAAATGTCAATCACGATCTGAAATTAATCATTAAAGAACAAGTGCGACACATACCATTTTTAGGTACATTAAAACAAATGAATATGAAATTGAATTAGATGAATTTGATAGATTACAACATACATTTCTTTATTTTAAATAACTAGAATGTAAAACATCTGTTGTTAAATGGAAACTTATTTAAAATAAATTTTGTAATTCAATGTGAATACAGAATGTTTTTATGGTGATAAATAACTAACAGTAACAGATTGTAAGTGAATCCAATTACGTTAATCAAATATCATAGAAAAGTTTTGATATTTATAATATTTTATGTTCATTCGTAATTCTGTTGTAATCCTAAAATGGTTGAAATTTTATTTCTCAACCAATTCATTTGATTGTTGCTTGCTCATTTGATTATATTTTTAAAGGAACAATAGTAAATAAAAACATAGAGAAAAAAATTCAGATTTTTGTATTAAATTGTGAAATTTAAATTCTTAAGGGGACCTTCCTTCAAGAAATGACGATTATTACCAAAAATGAAAAATTTTTTTCGCATACAACAGTAGTCTGAACCTTCCTCTATATGTACATTTTTTACAAGTTTTTGCCAGAAATTAATATGTTTGTGTTAAAAATAAACTTTTTATACTAAAACTTGTTTAAATTATTACTCAAATTGTTAATAATTATTCATTTGTCATTTTTTCCAAAAACTTATAAGTAGTAGTGTTTTCATTGCAAGAAACAATGAAACGAAACTAAAACTTCAGACCGCTTTATCTTGAAATTTTATTTTTCAACTTTTTCCAACTTCAAAAAAGTAATCAGACCCTAAATTCAAGCTAATTTTAATGTTTTATATATCAAAATGTCCTCTTAAGTATTCTCTATAATATTTAACGACAGAATTTTGATTTTTCGTTTTAAACAAAAAGTTACAACAATTTGAAGACGAAAAAGTCTGAAAAATGACTTATTTTTGTCATTAAAAAATGAGAACGATTATAACTTTTGACCGAAAACAAAATTAAAAAATCTGTCTATAAATTTTATAGACAAAGCTTCAAGAAACACATTCGTATATTTTATTATGAAATTGGTTTGAATTTCGGGCCTGATGCCTATTTTGAAAATGGTCATTCTTCGACGATTTTTAACATTTTTTCTTGTTTAAATAATCATTGTTTGCAAAATCAAAATTCAAAGTAAATATGTATATTCAGGAATTCAGTGCCAACCTACATACAAAATTTGAACAAATTTCATCGAGTCGTTTCGATTTTGGCTTTTTTGAAGGAAGGTCCCCTTAAGTCTCTGACTATCATTTCGCTGTAGCTACATTCGAAAATTATTCTTATAGGTTGGTTTGTTCAAATGAGTGGAAACATTTTCTTAACTCGTAACTGGGAAAAGGATCAACATCGACTCTATTTTTCTTTAAATTACGTAGTATCAACTTTGCGAAAAAAAATTCATCTAGTGATGTTTCCTGAAGGAACAAATCTTTTTGACAGGAGCAAGATCAAGTCAGATTCTTATGCTGAAGTCAACGGGTTACCCAAGTATGAACACGTTCTTCATCCTAGAACTACAGGCTTCTGTTTTGCCGTAGATTTTCTCCGTAAAGAAGGAACCTTAGACGCAGTATATGATATTACTATTGGATATCCTGACAAGGTACCATTGTTGGAGACAGATCTTTTATTAGGAAAACTGCCAGAGGAAGTTCATTTGCATATACAGAGAATCTCTGAATGTGAACTGCCTTACGAAAAAGACAAACTAGAAAAATGGTTGAAGAGAAGATGGCTTGATAAGGAAAAACGACTGAAGCAATTTTTTGAAAATAAAAAGTTTAGTGATGACTGCTGGCCTCAATCCAAGCAATGGCTGCTTTATTCTGTTGCCGCATTTTACCTCGTTATGATTTGTAAGAACAAGAAATGAATTTTAATATGACCATTTTTGTTTTTTCATATACTAGAGGGCTATGCCCGCTCAGTGGGCTGGCACCCCCTGCGTGCTCTGCGCCCCAAGCCCCTGTTCTTTGAAAATTCAACTGTTTTCATTAATATATCATTATTAAATTTGCAATTTTATTCGCATTCTTAGAAATGTATTAAGTATAGATCCTTATTTCAATTTATTTTTTTTATTTTGAACATTTCTCAAACAATATTAAAAGACCTCTAATTCAAAATTTCAGTAAAATGTTGATAGTCTTTATTCAAGATTTTGTAAGTTCCTCTTTAATTTATTTCATAGGAGAGGGAAGGGGAGCTTGTTACGCCCCCACCTTTTTAATGTTTTGAATTAGAGAAATTTCAATCTTAAATAATTGGGAGATGACTTTAAATGATGATTTTTTTTTATCTTTTTCTTATTATACAATTTCAATTTCAAAAATATCTAATAATTCATTAAAAGTCCTTATGTAAGAAGAGTTTCACCAACGATTTATATATGCCTAGTCTATAAATGTCTACAAAAATGTCCCCTCCTATGGGCACAATATTTCAATAACATTAAAACTGATAAAAGTCTGGAATTTTTAGACTTTCAAGACTCGAATCAAATCTTAAATCAAGACTCGAATGAGGAGTTTTTAGACTTGACTGATGTTTTAAATTGAGACTTTTGAGGTTTTAATGGCGTCTTGAATAAGGACTTGTAAAGCTCAGATAAGATCTTAGATGAAGATTTTCAGGCTCCTTATTCGAGGTCTGAATATGTCTAATTAAAACAACTAAGAACCAAAAATATATTTTAAAAGGTTTTACATTGAAAGACTTTGAAAAAGTCCAAGACTTCGGAGACTGAAAATCGATCTTGAATTATGACTTCTAAGATCGGAAAAAGGTCTTGAAATAACACTTGTGAGACTAGAGAAATGGTTTTAAATTATGACTTTTGAGGTTTTTTGAATTAAGGTCCAAAAATGTCTAAGAAAATGTCCCACTCAGCAGTGATAACTTTTGTCATATATTTTTCGATACTGCTTTCCTCACTATTCAAGTAATATAATATATCCGAACTGCATTGTGGAATTGAATTGTTACTTTAGCAAACCTTGAGAAATTTGTGTTTCTAAACCAAATTTCTATAGCATACTGAAAAATAAAATTGATATTATATTTTCGAACAGCATAAAATTGCACAGCATTCACATAAATGATAAATGCAATAAATGTAACAGTTAAAGCGGATAAGTAAAAATTAAACACATTCTTTTAACATGTCTGGAATATCATTTTTTATTTTCTTGATATAAATCTCATAAAAATGAATGAATGAACACAGTTCGGAAACAGTATATTACTCGACTAGTAAGGACGGCAGAGACTTCCCTCACCGTGCGACTACCAGCAAAAAGAGTGTCTGTCCTTTATAAAAATACAAAAATTACGGCAACATTTTCGGAATTTGGAAAACAATTAGTTACTTCAGTTCTGAAAAAAAGCAGGTGGTTTAATGTAGAACTATGAAATGTGCAGCCTTATTTTCAATGATTTCAGAAGTTTTTCAGGCGGAAGATAAAGTTAAAAAATATATATGAAGAAACATAGTAATTTGTAGAGAAAGATTAATGATAAATAAATATTTGAAGCCTTACCCTCACGAACGAAAATATATCCGCCAAAATATATTCTATTTTAGTATACTTATTGCTGCTTTTTATAAATTTTTTATATACAAAACATATTCTATTTTATATTTTTATAAATTTATATAATGGAATTTATAAAAAAATAGAAATTAAATAGTATACTCATTGCCGAAATATATTTTCTACACGAAAAATTTATTTAGTTTATATTTTGAAAATATATTTCCGTCCATGCGGGTACTTTTAATGATATCATAAGTTTTTGTGGAGAAAAAATTCAGTCGACGAATTAATGTCTTAATTTCATTACAATGTGTGGGAAAACATTGGACAGCGCAGGGAAGCCCCTTTTTCACTTTTGCAGAGTAATTTTAATACGTCACAATATGTGGGGAAACGCGGAACTACGCGGGGAAGCCCTTTTATTTGACCTTTTTAAGGTGATGTTGTTACAGAAGTAAACCCGTGAGACAATCTTTTGCTAATTTATGAAATTTATATAATAGATAATTCTTAAAAGAAAAAAGGTCGGAAATGAAGAAACTTCACTTTTAATGATATCAGAGGTTTTAGTAGTGAAAAAATTGAGTCAAGAAATTGATGCCCTAATTATATTACAATATGTGAGGAAACATGAGACTGCAAAAGGAAACCCTATTATTTTACCTTGCAAGGTATTTGTTAGGGTAATGACGATTGAAGAAATTATTACATTGAATTTCATTTCAATTACAATTTAATGCAAAATAGTAATTAAATTGAATTGAAAATAAAAAAGTTGTTACGGTTTTGCTTTGATGCATTCATATAGATGAACTTTTAAATTACAATTTAACACAAAAAAGTATTTAAATTGAATAAAAAATGAAAAAGTTGTTACATAGTTGCTATGAAAAATTATGAGATTTTGTTAGAATATGTATTAATCACAAATTAATGCAAAAAAATATTCAAATAGAGTGAAAAATGAAAAAGATGTTACATTTTATAAAAATGCTGAAATTTAAACAAAATATGTGTATAACACTGGGACGCCAGTAGTCGAAAATTAAAAACTAGTGTTATTATAACATATGCATTCATATAAATTCATTTTGTATTATACAATGTAATGCTAGAAAAAGTAATGTAATAAGCTGCGAGACAGAAAGAGAAGAAAATTGTAGACACTTTCTATCCTTATTGTCAGATGTCTTGCTTCATCACTCCGCCATCAGATGGCGCTCGGAATAAAGAGACGAAAATCTTGAGTAAGAAGGAGAAGAAAAAAGCGTTTAGGCATCTTTCTGTCATTACCAGATGTTCTGTTTAATGACTCCGTCACACGAGGCGCTCGTGACGCGGAGATCTCCGATACAGCATACACATGTATATCCGTAATGATTTATAAAAATGTAAATGTTTTTTTTGTGTTCGTTTGTTTGTCCTCTAATAGCGTCATATCTAAGCCATGGATATATAAACTTCTCTTTTTCAGGAGCAACTAAATTTCTTAGAAATGTAATTTAATTAATATTTTCTGAAAATTAAAAAAAAATTTCACTAAAAATGCCGAACAATCATTTCTCGACTTAAAATTACATACAAATATACTATTTCGTATCTGTTTAGCGAGCGTTCGGTTGTTTTCGCAAGCGAACGCCAGCAAAGCAGATACGAACAATTACATAGCAACCTCGGGCGCATGTGCAATGCACCAAAAACACCTGTCATCGGTGCAAAATGTACTATTTAATACTTCTACTAAATACTAAACTTTATCTAAATAATATACACCAAAATACAGATGAAATTGTTAGGTGAAATTTTATGCGGCTAAATTTGTTGAATATTCCTTTTAAATCAGTACAGTTAGGTAATGGAATATAAAGTTTTCAATACATAATATAGTTTTCTTGGAAAAATACACTATATCACTACTTTTTGATTTAAAAAACGATATTATTAAGAAAAGATCTCTGCAACCCTAGAGCAGAACTTCTCGCCCGAGGGAGAAAAAGGACTTCTCGAAACTTGATTATGTTTATCCGTACATAAATTAATACGGTATTAGAAAACTAAGGTAAATAATTTAAAACGTTGCATTGACACTTTTAGCAAAATTTGAATGAAATTACTTTTTTCAGAACATTATTCGAAATTTTCGACAAACAAACTATATCACTCGATTCTCTTATTTTTCCTTTATATTCTGACAAATTTTCATTCTATTCTGTAGAGTATATTTTCTTCGGTACTCTCCCCCATTTCCGAAGTAGTGAACTCAACTTACATATCACCTAAGGTGATATTGAAGATGTATAGGTGTAATTAAGATGGCGTTAACGTTACATCTACGAGTATGAGATAGACAACACGAGATTAAGTTACATGTCGCCTTAAGAGTGTTGCAACTATTAGAAGTAAAGAAAAAAAAGTAAAAATAGTAACTAGCCGGTGCTGTAACAATTTCGATTAATCACAGACAATTCTAACAACGCATATACTTGTGCAAAGCATAGATATTATGCAAGTATTTCACGAATAATCAACTTGTTTTTATTTTTCAGGCTGTATCTTTACATTCCTGATATATTGGCCATTATTCCGATTAGTCACCTTTCTGGAATGGATGTTTTTCGTGGGATTATCATTCAGCAAATTGACGTTCACTGACCTGGAAGTTGCTTATTATCAATTCTGGATGAAACACTTAAAAGACACAATTCCATTCATTCATTGGTTGGATAATCGAATATCTCCTTCCATTCACTGAAAATTCAATTAATTCATCTTCAAAGACAAGGCTGACTGATAACAGCTGATTCCGGGTATGAAAATTGTAGAAATTAGAGTAGCATACAGTTGTTGTGCCTTTCATATTTGATGAAAGCTGTTAAAAATGTTTAAGAACTGATCTTATGACTTGACATCATATTTAACAGATAATTATGTAGAAGATTACAATATTTCTCATAATTCTGAGGAATACGAAAAATAAAACTAATAATACGTTCAAAACAATAAAAATTAATTTTCTATCCCGATATTAGAATCGCTTCAATGAGACCTGCGCTTACGAGGATATATAAAGTCTGTTACCACGGAGTTAGGGATTTTTTTAATGAAAATTTTAATTATCATTGCAATCTAAAAAAAAGAGAAGACCGCAATACCAGAATTGTGGGAGAATATTCAGCACAACATTGTAAAATTGTTTGATACGTAATGTAAACAAAAATGAAAAAAAACAATCAGCATCCACCTAAAAATTCGTTCCCATTAATCTTGAACAATCTATAATAAAGCATTATATTTTTTTATTAGGAATATTTAAAAAAACTGAATAAATTGCGCTGTTCTCATTAAATTAATTTGCAATCCGTTTGTTTATTAATATTGAACAAATCTGTAATGTCGGTAACTTCCGGTTTTACTATTCTTAAGAGGATGTCTAAGTCGTGTGTGACGTACATTACCGACATTGGTGTAAATTTGTCGTTTTTGTTATTTTTTAATGAGAGTAAACACGAGTTGTTCAATAATTTTTATATCAGACGTTTTTCTCATTTTTATGGATTATTTACTAATTTGAAATGCAACAATTGATTTCAAAATGCGTTCATATGCGTTTTTGAGGTGGGCTTGGCAGATGCCAAATTTACAGAAAAAACGCGGTCACTACTTGTGATCGCATTTTGCAATCAATTGTCTTGGTATTTGTTCCAAAATACTACGAAACGATCAAAGATTTGTCTGATTATGAATGTCATCAATATTTGTACCATTTTTTCGAGAAAATCCCGAAATATTGGTTTTTTCGCCAAAAACAGGATTTGAACTTCGCCATCGACTTAGACATCCTCTTGAGGTGAAATCTCATGTAACACGTTTGTCTCTCTCAGACACTTAAGTTACTTTTCAAATAATTATTTTTTTTATTTTTTTTGAAAAATCGTGTTTTGAGTGACCTTAGTATATCGTAGGAGAATAGTTTGGTTGAAATAAAATTAATTTTTATTGCGACCTGTCGTTGAAAATTGGGAACAAATTTCTCTTCTACGTTAAGCTTTCTTTTTTTCATTTTTCAGCAACAGGTCGCAACAAAAATTGATTTTATTTCAGTTAAAGTATTCTCTAATGATATACTCAGGTCACTTTAAAACAAATTTTTTAATAATATTATTACAAAATAATTATACCAAAAGTAACTAAAGAGTGTGAAAGAGACAAATATGTTACATGACATTTCACCTCGATTCTAGTAAAAAATGTATACAAGAAACATATATTAGAAATTCTGTATATATTGTTTATATATTTATGCACATTTTTTTCTTATTGCAAGAGTAGGAAAATGTACTCAATTTCGATTTGAAGGCTTTAAAATGCCGTGCAATTTCAATCTTCCTTTTAGCATTTATGATGTTTTTATAGCTTTCCAAAAGCTGAAATTGGATGTGGGTCTTAATAAACATGAAGAACATAGTAAGTTGATGCGGAGTCGCTAGAAAAACATTTCGCCATTGCATTCGCCCAGTCTTCAAATTCTTCTGCATTTATCCGACAATAAAAAATATTGTCATATAATAACGTTGAATGTTTCTTTAAATATAAATTGATTTAATCAATTTATATTGATGTATTTTTTAAAATATATTACATGTTTCAGAGTATCTCATTTTCCTTCTACATAGAGCTAACGTTCTCAGCACGAAATTGAAAATTATGTTTCTGGAAAGTGTTTTTGTTTCTGGAATCTAAATATGCAATTACCGTTGCGATAACATTTGTTTAAGTATGTAAAAATGTACATAGCATGAATACAAAGAATTTAATAAACAGAGAAAACATTTTATTGCTTCATTAATTTTCTTTACTCGACGAAAAAAACATGTTGGTAGCTTGTTTTTCCTTTTCTTATAAGAAAAAGTATCAAGTTTTGATATTCATTATATTAAGTTATAGTCATAGTCATAGTTTTTATATTAACAATGAAACAATAAATCGATCGTTATTTTCCAAAAGACTACCACCTGGGATAAAAAGTAACGCAAATTCGTAACAGGTCCCTATTTTTATAGCAATAATTTTAAAGACGTTATCGTGTAAACGGTAACACGTCCAATCGAGGCCCAGTATTGGCAATGAATGGTCGACGGTAGACTGCCGATCATCGGCATGACATTGGGAAAAGGACTCTGCTCAATCTTGTGCCAGCACTGGCATTCGACGATAGGCGATAAGATGTTCCATCATCGGCACGATTAATGTTTATTTTCTATTAATGAATGCGAATTTTCTGGGTGAAATAAATAAATAATTTTTTGGTATTGAACGCTTTAATGAAACTGAATCTTGAGCTTCATATATTACGAAATTACACTGAAAGAAATTTGTTAAAATAATTAAAATTTTCTATAAGTTAAAATTCCTATAATCTATAAGAACTAGGATACATAAAGCAATTAATGATATGATCCATAAAAACTACAGAAAAAACTGATTTTAAGAAATATTGGTTAAATCTATACCGTTCAATCATAAAACTATAGGAATATTTTCGATAGATGATTCAAAAAGGACAAATTAAAGCTATAGGAATTTTTCATACCATCATTTCAGTTGATACAATGAATCTTTGAAGTTACTCTAAAAGTATTTTGGAAAACAGTTCTCTATAACTATTGGAATTTTGAATGAAATTTTAATTGTGAAAAAAATTAAAATAATTTTTATGAAATAATTGTGAAAAACTTTCAAAGCTTGACTTCTAAAGCCAACTTCTGGTTTTGATTGTTTCTATACTCTATGAATGCATTTATTAATACATCTATCTATTGTAAATGAAGTACGCATTTTTTATCTAATCGAACTAACGAAATTACATTAAATATGATATAATATGCCAGACAGTTATATTCGTAGACAATTCTTATGTTATATAATAATTTAACTCATTAACTAACGCAAATACATACATACACTCATAGAATAATAAACGCATTTAACACACTAGTTAACAAAGCAGATTACTCATATACTGCGTGATATTAAAAACGGTGCTTGTGAGAATGTTAGGCAGCCATCTGTCGACAAGATTATGGAATGAACATTTTCCACAGTATTTTTCAAAATGTATCACATAGAATCAATAATAAATAATTGTAAAAAAATACTAAACACATTAAACATACTATATTTTCATATTTTCGTCAAAATATTTAAATGAAAAATATTTTATTTTAATATTATAATGATTAGTATATAATATTAATTAAGAAAGTGGATTATAACCAGATCTTATTTATATAGAAGTATCCATTTTGTAATCAGTTTTTGTTTGTCAAAATCAAAAGTACTATATTTAAAATATGCCAAACAAAACAATTAGGATTATAAATTTTAATAGCATCATAATGGCTTTGATAAAAACTGTCTAACAATGTTTTACAAATTATGAGTATGAGTCACCTTTACTGACTATCAATAAATAAACAACATGAAATGTTGGACCACTTTCTGAAAAAATGTCTATAATTGTACCACGTTTGACAAATTTATCACACTATCGTGCCCACTGAGTAATTTCTAAAAAAATTGTTTTAATTTCAATGTTAGAAATTGTATAAATGAAATCTGAAATGTCGCAAATATTGTTAAAATGAACTATTCTGGAACTGCCGAACATCAAAATGTTATTAAATTGATGTGATATTAAACGGAAATTCAATAACAATTGATGCTTGATAGTAATTGTTTTAAATACATTAATTTTAATTGTTGAGTTCACTGCACATCGTTTACCTTCTCAGTGTTTCGCTTTGAATCGAATACACGATAAATCAGAAATTGGTCTAACTTCAGACATCACGCGAGAATAATGAAGTAAGAGATGGTGCTTCGGTTTCAAATAATTTGGGAATTTTTCCAACAAACTTGTTAAGTAATCGTTAACAGCAGTCTTAAAAATGCGTCTCTTTTGTGATTACATGGCTGAAAACTATCAAAATTAAATTTTTTAATTGTAATATTGAAATCCAATATTCGTCCTGCTCCGGTACAAAGTCACCGATTATCACATTGATATTCGTAATAAAATGAAACATTTCTGCTGCTGAAATTATTATGCATTTATCATAATTGCTAACTATTTCAGAGGGCCTGTTTTTTGTTTGACCAAAATTGAGTGATCGTATTCGCATGTTTAAATCTTCTAATAAAAAAAATTTAGTCTTTACAATATAATGATTTAGTATAATGCCAACATCATATCTGCAAACCCCTTCTAAACAATCATGGATCGGGTCAACTGCAAAATTTTTTATTGCATGAAAATATTCTAAATCATGAAATACGCAAGTTTCAGTTATACCACGTTATATCACGTAATTTACATTCGTCTTCGAAAGTTACTGTGTTGATTTCTTCTTTTTAATCAAACAAAATCGGCAAAAATATGTAGAGTTAAAACTATCCGTAAAACCTACTATAGAGTTCAGTCCAGCATTATCTCCTAAAACAAGGTCAAGTTTGAAAAATATTTGATTTTTTTTCCTTGATAATTAATTGAGAGATTCCAAACTCCACCAAAAATTTCCTGATAAGAAAAATAGTTAGGTAAACTCCGCCGGAATAAAAATCACGATTAAAAATATATTAAGTAAACTCCGCCGAAAAAAAATTCATAATTAAAAATACATTAAGTAAACTCCGCCGAAAAAAGATGATTCTTATTCACTTGAAATAGAAGTGAATGATAGTGAATAATTTTTAACAGACTAAACAATAAGTATTTTTTTCTTCACACATTTTGTTTTATTGTTTTATTATACATTATATTTTATTATATACTGTGACGAGTAGATTTTTGTCCACCCGTCACTTTTTGAATTTAACACCTCTGCGACACCATCGATCACCAATCAGAAAAGGGATCGATGGCAGCGCACGTGTGAACAGCCCTTAGGCCCGTTTTCGTACTGGCGCCGCGATAAGCGACGCCATCTACTGTTTCGACATACTGTTTCGACCGTCGCACGATACACATCGTGCTCCAACTTCCCCGTCCAAGATCCAAAAACCGAACGTGAAGGTCGCGCAACGGTAACCAACCGGGCCGGAGCCCGGTTCTACGACCGCGACGCGATCGCGTTATCAGTGCCCCCGAAGGAACCACCGAGATGACCAGCTAGACGACGAGGCCGCTGATGGGCAGCAGAGCATCGCCAACACCATCGCCGGGGCATGGTAAGTTGTACCTTTGTTAAACACCGTGTTACAATACATAGATTATTTAAATGTATATAAATATTATTTTATTTAGTTTTCGAGTCATTGAACTTCGTCAGATCAGAACAATGAAACGACC
>JAAMPD010002516.1:0-14515 GCA_025266255.1 Trissolcus basalis
CAGTCGTGCGCCGAAAAACATTTTTTTTGAGACACGACTGACTGTTGTGCAGACACGAATTATTGGTGTATACATTTCTCAGTGTATGATTTGTTATTTAATTATAAATTCAAGATATCGAAAAATTATTGTTTGCATTCAAAAATGATTGTGATGTAAACGAATTCGAATTGATTCAAACGAATACCGAACTACGTTAAAAATTTGAATGAAAACAACCGCATTTGCATATCAATTTTGATACAACTGCACTGAAGTTGGTTCTTTTTTGGTGCAATTGTGTATAATTCGTTTAGAAAAAATCTTTCTACAAAATCCTTAAGAAAGACTGCCCAGAAAGATTGCAAAGATTTGTTCTTAGGAGTGATAAAATAAAATTGTTGATATTAAATTTGCAAGGAATAATAAAAATGCGCCATACTTTCATACCGTCCAATTGTCAAGATCCGGTTTTACGACGGAGATATATTCTCTATTTTCATCACTTTTAGCTTTGTATGCATAAAATTTGCTTTTAAGCGATATCTCACGTGTCTATTAAAAATTTACAATTCTTTTCTCCTATCACTTTTTTCTTATCATGCAAACTTTCATCCATCAAAATTTTCACCTGTTTCGCGCATTGCATATAAATGTGTAAGAGGTGGGTAGAACTTTTTTCTTCATTTTCTCTTGAAATCCAAGATCTTCAATGAAAAATGGCAGTTCTCAATTTGTTTACCTTTTTTTTATTTGAGTCATCAATTCTTTTCTTTTTTTATCTTCATAGTTGAATGTTCTTTTGTAGTTAAATGTGTTCTTTTTCTAGACAATAGGAAATTGTTTGGAATATTGGCTGAAATTATTGTGATCAAATTGAATTGACGATTGCATTTCGCTTGATTTGTTACATTCTCCATTGAGTTTGTGTTGATAATAAGTTATTATGATGTGGTGTTTGTTTTTTAGTCGATGTTCAATTAGACAATCACATTGTGACCAAGTTCAACAATTGCGTTGTCTACCTCGTCGTCCATACAGAAATCTAGTGGCATAAAGTAATCTGAATAATCTAATTTTGAAATACAATCACTGAACTTACTCATTTTCATTTTCTACTTACAACGACCATTTTATACCCCTTACTTTTACATCATTATTTTATGAATTATTCAAAACCCTTTTGATCAGAGCCTCTTCTTTTATTATATTTTTAATCCTGAGTACCAAAAAATAAGCACGAATCAAATTAAAACGAAGCTTTTGTTGTAAAAACCGGAAATTGGACAAACGGCCGGGCAAATATTGACCTATATCACGTGAAAAAAAAATTAACATAAAATATACTTTTCTTTGAAAAATTTCTGTCTGGCCGATTTTTTTACCCCTTTGTATAAATTTCCGTTTCGTTCTTATTCCCATTCTAATTAATATTGAACCATTTGCACGGAATTCTTTTCAGAGAATAATTCTTTGAGGAAGTGCCGTCCTGTGCAAATTTTTTCGTCAGTCATTACTCAAGTAATTAAAGCAAGTCGACATTACTACTTAATTTTGTAAAATGATTACTAATTAGGCCAATTTTCAACGCCACTTGGTAACTTGAAATATCATTAGGCGTCGTTTCATCATGCGAATCGTTTTAGCAAAAAAATTGTTTGCTGGGACACCTTTTCCCAAGGTATTTATATATTGGGTGTTTCATTAACAAAGTTAGTTTCGTATTAAAAATAAACAAATTGTTCGTTCACGCCAAAAGCATTTTCATTAACAAAAGCTTGTACATTTTTTTTATCGCACAAGTGAATTTAAACATTAAATGGAAAATATATTTCTTTTATTAAAAGTTCAAAGGTGCGATTTTTTATCAAACTTTGTAAGGAAAGGTTTTTTCATCAAGATTCTTTTTACCTGAAAAAATTTCATAATTCGTTTTCTTAAGAGAGAGATACTATAAATATTGTCTGAGATTACTCATCTGGAGTGTGTCTTTTATACAGTTTGCTTATTATTATCGGTTGATGAATGAGTTTATGACGATGAGTTGCACTAACTTTTTCTCCCCGAAGCTTTATACGCTGTCATGATGTAGAAAAGTAATTTAGCGTTTAATTAACCATGGGTGCACATTTTGTAACAAAAACGAAAAAAAAAAAAATTGATCGTGTCAGCAAACTTTGGAACAAAAATGTTTTGAGGTTGATTATCTTTATTTCGCTTCGAGTCTTTTGATAAACATTTAGTCTATTCCGAAAGTCGTGAGTTATTGTAAAACTTTGACTTAACTAAAACTGAATTGTTTAACTTAATTAAATAGAATTTGGTTTAGTAAAATGTGTATCTTTCGATAATGTTTAAACCATTGTGAATTTAAAATCAACTTTCATTCAAAAATCTCTTTCGTTGAAGAGATTATAATTCTCTTTCAGAATCCGTTTCTTTTCTTTTTTTCGGAAATAAGAGAATGGTTTGACGCAATTGATTTATTTTTACTACAATAATTGCATAAAAATTTTTTTTTTGGCTAACTCTTGTTTCGCGATTTCCTTGTTCGGACAATAAACTCGATCGATAGGCGAAACACGCTGAAGTTTGTTGCACGTCATCGTCCGGTTCAGTATAATTGAATACAAAACTTGAGCGTTTGCTTTACAAAATTCAGAAAGCTCGCGCGTTTTGTATTTATTTCATACGAACTTTTATAGCCCTCTCTTTATTATACCAAAATAATCATAATTGCGTATCAACATTTTACAATACCTGAGAACGGTAAGACAAATATAATGGTTTTGTTCTAGTTTTGCTTTCTTTTTCGAATTCTAAAAGCAGGGATAATTGTAACATTCAAGACGAAACGAAGAAGACTTTTTATGAAATATTCCCTTTTCAGTTGACATGGCTACATTACAAATTTTTTTTTTTCAAGTCGCGATAAATGATTTCTTTAAAAACGATCTGTATGAACAGTCAAATAATTTATGTATGTAAATATAAAAAAACTTGTTAATAAAATATTCAAACAATTAATTAATATTTTTACAACTTTGAGATAAAAAAATCAGCTATATCTAATCATGAGTGATTATCGTATAATAATTAGAGCTTGACCAAGGGTAATTTATTGAATTATCAAATGTCAGAGACGGATTGTTATTCATTTTCGTTCGATATGCTGCACTAGGCGAAATGATGAAAATTAATACGAAAAAGTTTATGGACGTAAATAATGAGTGATTTGATAATTCTATGTCAATGAAATTAAACCGGTCATAAATTTGAATACGGCGTGTAAAAACGTCTTGGCAATTATTTAGCAATGTAATCCTCGTTTTATCATAACAATGACTAATAAATTGCTGCGAAATGTCCGACATATTTCACGCTCTGAGCCTTGCCAGTTTGGATCATAATTGTTAATAATGTAGTATCTGAGATGATCAAGTCATTACTACCAAGGGCGTCCATTGAATTAGCCCTCACCAGCCATTAGGGTGGCCGTTCAATTATGCTGAGAAAAAAAAAACTTTGACTCGTATATCAATTTTTTACAATTTAAATGCAACTTTTTCTTTATTTTCTATAAACCATTTTCTATTCGAGATTTTCTAATAAAAGAAATCCCGTGACATTTTTACGCCAGGAAATAAACTTTTCGCAATGGTAATGTTTCGCAATAAACTTCAGAGTTGAAATATTCTAGATCGGAATAAAGGAAAAAAAATCGACTCGGAAGAGGCAAATTGTCGACGACGCATTTCCGCACCGAGAGTTGTTTTGAAAACCGACTTGAAATTAATTTTGTCAACTCGGGAAATGTAATCATTGCTACCCTCGAGCGAAGCTCGTTGAGATCTCGTGTAATGTATCTCGTATCAAGAAAATCCTTTACGGAGTACATAAAAGTCACTTCAAGTACGTAAATATCTTACGACAAATGAAGGGAAAAATATTGCGAAATGAAGATGCACGGTAAACGCGAATTTATAAGGAAACAGTCAGAAAAAGGCTCATTTGAAAATGAAGCACACCGTTTATTTTAGAAAGATCTTTATGCTCGTCTAAGTGCTGAGAATTGTATCAAGAAAAGATGGCTTTTTGTTGTTATCTGGAAATAACGGTTGTTTGAAAAATTTTACTTTTCTGCTGGGGTCATTTTTTAAATTTAAACTTTTGTTATCGCAAGGAGTCGTCTGTGTTGCAAATTCCGTTCCCTCGCGCAGAGTTGAATCGATATGCAGATCTGCCGCAATTAGTATATCTTCCCTCCTCGAGCTGTGTCGGCAAATTTCTTAATTTCGGATTTAAAAAAACTCCGGGTCGTGAGTTTCAGCATTGCCTTATTAATTAGGTTGTTGTAGCATCTCAAGAAAATTATTCAAGCTGAAAATTTGAATTTTAAATTGCTCGGGAGAAAAAAATATGATGGGATTAGGCAGACACATGGTCTATGTTTTGATAACAATATATTTTTTTATCGTCATATAAAAATGATAAGAGTAGTTGTAAAAATTGTTGAAACCTTGTTTTCGAGTATGCCGCGAAAGATAACAATACATATTTCCTAGCAAAGCGATCAATAAATGCAAATTTTCCTTTCTTTTGGTTTATAAACTGAAAACTAAACTGAATTTCCTCCATAAATTGGCTCCTATTATGAGAAAAATTTTCAATGAAGAGAAATATATTTCAACTTTATTTCACTCAAGCAGAGTAGGCGAAAAAGAAGTTGTAATCAACACTGTAGACATAATCTTAAACATACATTTTAGGTTCATTACACACCAGTTTTATGAAGGGGTGGATTTCTTCGGGCCATAATATAGAGATAACATCACCGGCTTACAGTTATACTGTTCCACCCTTTCAAATATTCTCCGGAAATAGTAGAAATTGTTCACATTGTATAAACTTCGTTCACCTTTTCTTCTTCTTTAACTTGAATTGTTTTTTCGCAACTTTGATGTTCAGTTTTGAAGGACGTAATATTTCACGAAATAAAAATTGTTTCATCGTGTATTTTTTTTCTCTCTATGATAGTATAAACTTTTTATAACTTGATTGTCAGGAAATGCTTTCAATTCAAAGGTCAAGTTGATCTCACAAGAACAAAAACTTAAACGCTAAAGAACTCGGTGGAAACATAAAATAGCATTAATTTCCGAACCATTGAGAAAGGAAATTCGGGACATTGAAATAAGTTTCCAGACAATGTGTTCGATTTCGAAACCGTACTAAAATTATGCGGCAATTAAAAGTCGTGACAAAAAATATTGTAAGTGAAATGGACAAAACTTTTGCAATAAACGGTCAATTTAGAATCCGGGGGTCGGAACTGTTATTGTTATTGTAAATTGTAAATTTCATTTACAATTTCGTTTACAATTTAAGGGCGGATGAGAGGGACGACTTGGTGGTTATGTCATGGTAAATCTTTGGGAGTGTTTTTATTTACATCGTTTGTTTAGATTAGTATAATCGTACGAGTTATAGGGTAAAAGCACGAACATCTTTGAAATGAAGATGTTTGGCTTAACGTGACACGTGGACTGATCGAGATCACTTAAGCTGGTCTGGGTGATATGGTTAACTTATCGTGCTTCTGTTGGCCGATTTCAAATAAACCCTAAGGGTTTTATCTAAGCTGTCCATTTTTTACTGGTGTTAGAAAAAAAAAACGACCAGATGCGGACCGGAGATTTTACAAAATGACCCAATTTGACATTAAAAAAAAAATCTTCACATGCAGGGAAAAAATATGTATTATAACTTCAATTCCGCTGATGGTGGTGAATAAAGGAAAATCCAATGATAAAATCGCAGCTTTGAAGATGAATCGAAATCCGTGTAAGGATTTTTCCTTTCGCCGGATTTATGTCGACCTGAAAATTTGTGAAAATTTTCATCCATCGATCGATTTATTGTATTCCGTATCGTAGACACTTTTTAAACATTCTAAAACGTTCTCTTATTTCAATAGGATGAATAACGTTGTAGGTATTCCTAAAAGTATAACAAAAAATTGAAGTGAAAGGAAGGAAGAAAATACTTTTTGTAATCCCGCGGAGGATTGTGATGTTTAAAATTTAACGAGATAGGTAAATCGTCCTTGATGAGAACTTTTTCGTTTGGAAAAAATAATAATGGATTTCCTCTCTTGCATATAAATTAGATTTATCTGCATTTCCTTACATGATAATCTGACATAATCTTCGAAATGATGATTCGGAATAAAAATTATGACTAATCTTCCGAGAATTAAAAGCTTTTCGGAATAATTTTATGTAGTTTTTTTTCTTGCATGTCGCATCCGAGCGAAAAGACTTCGCTCAACCAAAAACACAATTATGAAAATTATTTTTGCAAGCAAAGTTTAAAATTCGTGCAAACTTTTCGTCGTCCCAACAGGGATGCCCGACTTTTCCAACAACAGCCCATTAAAAGCCACGATTCGATTTTGCATTTACTCTTAATTTCAGTCACGATGTTCACACTATCAGGAGATCCACTTGACTTGCCATATAATTTTCTTGGCTGACGTTTGTCGTAGAACTTACGACTAACAACTTTCTTAGTTACTACTTAAAAAAAGTATTAAAATATTCGCAAGGACCTACATTGAAGTCGGCCATAAATGGCGCCCTTTAATTCTCGAAAGATGAAAATTTAATCGGATACTCGAATTGGTATAATTAACGTCTAAGAAAATTCAGCATCAGGCTATAAGCATTAGTAATTAAAATGTCGTCTGTTAGCTGAGTTGGTTAAGACAAACTTTGCGTCTGCTCTCTGTTCCCAGCTTTTTCAGTTTGGGCGCTACTTGCCTGTAATTCATCATCGGCCCCGGAAACCGTTCGGATCAAGAAAACTTGGGAGGATGTAATTTTTAATTTATCGCAATTCTTATAGTTTCTGGTTCAATGTAGTTTTAGCTCAAATACTCGTCATGAATCCAAAAATAAATTCGTTCATTGATATCGATGATAAATAATTTATACTATTCTTACGTCCTGCTTTCGCACTTGCGATAGAAAAATTCAAACGTCATGACAAATCAATAATACGCGCGTCAAAAATATGCTCGAGTATTCATTTTTAATCAACTTTTACAATTAGTCGTTAATTTTTTTCTTACCTAGGTATCCTTGTTATTCTTTCTTGAAACGGGACAAGTGATGTAACAGAACATATCTTTATGAATTTAAATTTAAAAAATTCATTTCATAATTTGTTTGAAAAATGTACAATTTTCAACAATAATTTAAATGATTCTTTTCAATATTTTTAACTATTATTTAATATTTAACTTTATTTACCAAATGAATAAAGTTCCGCGTATTTCATGAATAGTACTTGACGTGTGAGTAATATGTGTATAATTGAAAAAAAAAAGTTTTAGCAAAATTATAGTCATTGTTTAAACAAAATAATAATATTCAGGTTTTACCGAAAAATCAGTTTCAATTGTGATCACAACTTGAAAAAGAATAACGTTTAAAAAAGTGTGAGATGTGAGTGTAAGATAATGTAAAAGTTGTGAAACTGATTTTCTAATGTAACATCACAGATTTTCAATAAATAAATGCAAATAAATTGTTCCCTCAAATGTAAAAACACTTTTGATGATTGAAATTTTCATTACCTACTTTTGTTACGATGGAATAGATAATTTTGTAGATATTGAATATTTAAATGTTTTTTTACTTTCTTGAATAAAAATATTGAAGACGTAGTTGGCCAAATTGATTCAGATTCAATTTATTATTGTTAAATTATTATTTTCAATTGATTATTTCCCGAGGACATCTTTATTAATAATGAAAAAGTATTTATTTCTGATTATTCAAGTAAACTGATGATAATAAAACAAATATTAAGAAGATTGAAAATCTTGAGTGATTTTTTAAATAAAATATTTACTTTATAATTTGAAATCGAGTCGTTTTATTTAATAAGGAAACAACTTTGTGCAGAAAATAGAAATCAATACATCCATACAAGTAAATTGAATTGACTATGAAGACTCACAAGATCATCGGAAAAAATGATACCAAATATACCCCATGATATTTTGAAAAAAAAAAGGGAATGCTTTTTATTTTTACTGATTTTTAGTGTGAAATGTTAAAAGCCGTTCGTTAAAAACGAAGCGCACCAATTGTTTTTCTATGTGTTTTCATTTGTACACAAAATGCGATAGTTTTTCATGCGAAAAAATCGCAACTCGTTATGGAAAACGATTTAAATGAAATTAATTTTTTTTACAGTATAAAAACTGCTCTTTCTCGTACGTTTCTCTGGAAGAGATTATTATGCCGTTTTTAACAAGTAAACAACATCGACGAATAGGCAAACGTAAACGTGGGATCGTTTCTTCAAACGACTAAGATTTTGTTTTTAGATCGTGCTCTGAAAAATACCGTCGCAAAAAAGGAATAGGATATGCCTACTAAACTACTTTTGCAGCAACTATAAAAATTATCTACAGCAGCCATGTATTATTGCTGTCGCGTGTGCATTATTATTGAAATTGTAATTTACGTATTTGTAGTTAACTAATATTTGGAGCACACAAATCTAGGAGAGAACAATTATAATATAATGTTATATTACACATATTATTTTCCGTCATAGTTATAATTGTTAGCTGTATTCATTAATTTGTATTAGGTGTATGATTATGCCTGTCACGTTTCGCATCTACAAAGTAAGCTTCCACTAGATAGGAATATAGTTCAAAAGACAATGTTTTGTTAACAAACTATAAAATCACTGAGTTGACGCTCTCTAAAATTATCAATTCAATTAGCCACTTTTGTTAAGATTTTTTGAATTATTAATGTCTGAAATTGAACAACAATCTTGATATCTTATAAGGGAACTATCCATCTAGAAGTGGTAAAAAATTACAAAAATCTATATTAGATTTTGAAACTATAAAATATATATATATTTTTCATTTAACACAATTTCGAGCTTTATAGTTGTATTTTAATTTTCATATGTTATCAACAAAAACATTGTTATTGAATATTTTCATGCTTTTCTTTATTCATTGTTAGCTATTTGTAAACAAAAAATTCATTAAGAGCTGCGAAAAAATACATATTAAAGTCATTTCGGTAGACGAACCCCTCTTAATCGGAACTAAAATCAATGAAAAAAGTGCGCAAATTGCAATTAACAAATTATTATAAATTGTTTTCTTGCACGGAAAATGTTTTCTTTACATGTAACTTGCCGTTTGTTAACGCGAGATTAGATTTGCATGGAATATCGGGATAATAAGTTTTCTTCGATAAAAGTAAGATATGGTTGGAATTTTTCAAAAAGCTCTTATGGAAAAGTAACGTTACTGCGAACTTAAGATGACTAGATATCAGGGATGGGCGATACCGAGTATTGATTATTAAACGAGTGATGAATTATTGATAAACCGTTAATATTTCGATTATCAACTTAAAAAAGTTGAACCAACACAAACATAACCATCGGACAAACACATCTGACCTAATTTTTAATGTAATTTAATAAAACTGATTCAATAAATTTGATCCAACAATTGCTAAAGATCAAATCTGAAAAATTACAAAAATTTATATTCATAAAATCTAAATTATATTGCAAAGAACAAATAAACAAACAAAAATAAACAATACTGAATTCAGACGTTTAAATAAATGTAAATAGTAACGTTAAAATATTCAAATTATTATCACGGTATACGATTATTCTTATCGTATAATCGTATACCGTGAAATCGATTACTGAATAATCGAAAATTTTTTAATATTTCTCATCGCTTCAAAATTCCAAGCGTATGAATAATTTTGATAAGAATTCAAAATTCCAAAATTAAATGTCAACATTTTATTGCCACACTTTTGAAGTTATAATTAATTTAATTTTGAGATAAAATGCTATCATTATTCAAACAGTTGGAAAAACAAATATTATTTTTGCCCTGAGAGCAGGAAGTTCACGTTATGTGTGCGAATCCGACTTGAAATTTTTAGTTCGAATAATGGAATGTAAGTTAGAAAGACCGTTAAAGGTTGTACCCAGGAAACTGCTCACGATGATTTTCAAAAGACTGCGCAGTCGAGTTCGATAGGATACAACTATTTAGAAAGTCCATTTCAGTTTAGTTCATTCGAAGTCTGATATAACATATTTGGTCAATTTAATACTTCGACATAGTTCACAATATATTGACAAAAAATTACAGGTCGTTATTGATCTATTGAAAATGAAAACCGATAAATATTTATTTAATTTTATTCGTAAAATTTTGGGGAAAAAATTAATAACAGAAAAATTGTTGTTCCAGTTTGAAAATTATAAGTCAAATTGAACGCTTATAGTTCTGTCTATATCGTTTTATCCCGACACAACAAACCGAAATATGCGAGAGCTATGTTTGAGTAATGTCAAAAACCATCAAGTATTCATAAGAGCAATATAATTCTTTTGACATTTGGAACAGTTCTTTTTGAGATCTGAATGACCATGCTAAGTGGTTGCAAGTGCGGATTTTTTTTGTCCCTACAGTACTCGACTACCGGATTAACATTTGACAAACCAATGCCACAGATATTTACAGACACACTCGTTGATCGGGGATTGGTTCGTTCAAGTCCGTGTTATACAGGGGGTCAAATGCAACCTTTTGCCGTTTATTAATTATACATGCGACTACTTTGGCTTCGAGATTTGTTTAGTCGTAAGTGTGAACTGCTGAATTATTAATACTTCGAGCGACAGTTTCCTTGCAAACTTGATCCCGGAGGTAAATATCGATATGAGAATAACTTGTTAAACAATCTACCAGATGGTTTTTAGGTTGTTCGAAAATGAAAACACCTTCGAGGATATATATAAAAGCATGTTTTTAATCTTTTTAGCCTCGAAAAATTTAAGTCCAAAATATGCGCTATTTTACATTTATATAAATATCAAATATTTGAAGCTGATCCTGATTTAGTTAATGGTAAACAAAAGTTTGGATTTTCTGGATCTTCTTTGATCCGATATATAAATATTAACTCCCTTTAATCAAACGGTAGCTGAAATATGTGTTTATTCATATTGCATCTTGCTACGTTAATCTGGAGTGTTGGTTATATACTCCGATACGGAAAAACTGTAATGATTCATCTTAGCAAATTCTGTTAATTGAATTAGTTTCAGAAGATTATATTTGTTTTGAATATAAACTTTTCTAGATTTTCAATAAAAATTGTTTTAAAACGTATCATCTCAGTATTTCAATTTCATCTGAAAATATAAAATTACAAATCAAGTGACAATATATTTATGCTTAAAAAAATTATAGAATGGTGAGCTCCTAAGTTTTTCTATCATGACATTTTACAAATAACATGATTACTAAACCCCCTTGTTATTTATTGCAACAATTTCTTGCACAAACTTTTCTTACTTCTCTGCTTTCTCAGCTATGTCATAGCCATTTTAAAAGTGTGCTAAAAGAGAGATAGCGAATATAATTCACTTCCCAGAGATACTATACATATCTGTCTGATATTTTTTTCCTTGCGCGCAGACATCGTTAATTATTTATAAAAAAAAGTCCGTTTCTTTATAACTAAGATTAACATTGTTCTCATTCTGTCTCAAAAAAAAGTATGCCTTTTAAAAAAACCAAAGCAAATAAATGTTCTCGTTTTATTGCTTCTTTATAAAACATCTTTGAGGGTGAGAAATAAAAGTATAATACCATTTTCAGAGTTAGCTATCCAGGCACGCGCACTCCTGCATTCTTCTCATATCAGTCTTTTCATTGACTGGAAATACGTTTATGTGTCACAATGCAGTTAGCTCCTAAATATTTGTTTCATTTACACATTAATCGAAAAACTTGGCCAGGCCGTGCGACTTTTTACGACTCTGCGCTATATTGATAATTGTTTTCAAGTGACAAAATTTAATAAGAGGGATGGAACTTTACGATGAAACCGTTGCCACTACCGTGATATACGACTTGGGCTACTGCAATAAACGCAAATAGTCGTATGGAAATATCTTTGCTGGGATCGCTTATTGTTTTTCGTTTTTTTTAATATACCACAAGTGTTTAAGGTGGGATACTTAACTTTGTAAAATAATTAGATGTTTTCATAGGTTGTAATATTGTTTTAATTTGAATTGTAAAATAGTTGTATAATTTTCAATTGTAATTCCATTAATACAAACGCGTACATAGCCAACTTTTTGGAAACATTAACTAACTCCAAGTTGAGGTATTCCGTTTAGAAGTTGCATAAAACGATATATATAGATATGAAAAGTATACATTTTTACAATCATTTTAAATTGAATGTTTTGAAATCAAGTTAGTAAAACTGTTTCAGACCTTGCCAAACTATTGATAACAAATAATAGTAGACATTAGTTTTAGAAAAAGTACTTATAACTTGAAAATTTGCATAAAATAATTTTGAAATTGTATTAAGAGATTAATTAACAACAAGCGTGATAAATTTATTCCAATAAAGCTAAATTGGATCCTTAATTAATTATCAACTGAAGAATGTTTTTTTTTTGAAGAGATAAGTATGGTTGTTGACAATATGTTGCGAATAAAAGTTAGTAAATCAAATATTATCTTTCAAAATTGTTTTTCCTCAAGTTGATGGTCAATTATCATTACTGTATAAGTTCTGTAAACCAAAGTGTCAACTTGTGAAACGTTGGGTTTGAGCCAAATTCTAATTTAGCTGAAGGACATCAAATCTGTTTGTTGATAAAATTTGGAGATTAAATTAAATACTTGGAGCTTTGTACTAAGTACTCGGTCAAGTTTTAGGGTTCTCCAGGAATGATTGGGTGAGTACACACCGTATTGAATTTTCGTGTAGTTATGTTTCGAGAAGGTCAGCTGTTTGAAAGGTGACTGCTTAGTCAACTTTGGAAAGAAATTTGAGTTGGAAAAGACAATTTAAATTTGACAAGAAAAAGTTTTTTAGTTATTTCTTTTTTCATTCGAAATTTCTTTTATAAAGTCGTTTTGCTTTCAATTTGCGAATGTTTAGGTTAGATTCAACCATGCGATTTGAAAATCGTGTCGCGTTTATATAATAGCATCAGCCGACGAGGAGCTCGGTATAAATTGTGGGTGAAAGCTTTGAAGTTCTACGAATTCTTTGCGAGCATCTGACTTTTAAACTCGAACGGATGGAGAAAAACAGACACGACGCGTGATACCCTATTATGCGCAAAATAAATTCGTAGTTAATTTTTATTTCGATGCGTTTTCTCGATTTACCTCAAGTGAATTATCACACCTTTTTGGGCTTTGAAAAATTGGTTAAATTTAGACGCGCGTCGGTGTGACGCCAATGCAGACCATAATGTATCATGGTAATTAAATGAAAGCGCGCGGTCCGAGTCACATATCAAACGCGCACATCGTTGCACACGTATGACATATGAATTAAACAAACTCAACTTTGTAAATGTTGAATATTTGTGCGGCGAGACTGAAACGAGTGCGAAACAAAAGAGGAACATCAAATGACAGCACTGTACAATTTTCATCCACTTTGATACCCACTTTATTATCCGAATTATACATATTGAAACAAACTTTTACTTTGTGCTGTCGCTTTGAGATCATCTCGCTTTTCATGGCATTGTTCTCTAATATTATGTCTCTAATTAACTCAGCACCGAAAAAGTAACATTTTTTACAGTTCGGGAAATATTTTGAATATCCCTTCAACTTGGAGCAAAATTTCTCAAATGTTGTTTCTAGAATAAGATTTCGGAGAATATATTCTCAGTACAATCAAAAATTATAATAACAATAATTAACGTCTTTCGTTCGAATACATGCATGAATCTATATAATTCAAATACAACCAATAACGGAAAGTTCAAAAAAATATATGAAATGAAATTCCACGAAATTGAAAAGTAACGAATACAATAATTTAAGTAATAGAGAATGTGGAAAAATAAGAACAAATATAATTTAAAAAATTGATGAAAATATTAATTATGACTTTTTAAAGGAAAAAAATGCGATCTTATTCTCATCGTTCGTTTTTTTTGTTGATGATTTCGTTCGTTTGTTGATGAGTAAACATCATGTCTCTTCATTTTTTTCGTGTCGTTTATTTCCTTATTATCCTCTTCCTCTTCCTAACCGACGATAGCAGTCTCTTCTTCCGCCTTTTCCTTTTCCTTGGATCTCATTTCTGTATCCTTAAAATTCCGAACATCCTCCCCTTTGTTTACCTTTACCTGAAACTTGAAAAATTATTCAAAAGAAAAGTGCAAATGTGCGCGCGCATCAATAACATTTACGTGGACAAATGCAGTTCGTGTGTCCTGTCTTTTAAACCGCTTTTTTTCTTATGACATTTCCGAAATATCTCTAAAAATGTTTTATTCAGTTACAAGATACGACAGTAAACAATCTATTCAAACATACCGACAGGTGAAGCTCTTCATTAAGTTCATATTTTGTAAATATTCGAAAAATGTGAAATATTTGATCTGTTATGATTAAAAATGA
>JAAMPD010002517.1:0-14513 GCA_025266255.1 Trissolcus basalis
CCCGTGTTGATATCTTATTTCATTCATAATAGACGTAAAAAAATTGTTTATAACGCTCGATTTTACGAGCTCTAGACCAGTACCTCCCTTTAATAAAAAGAATAAACACTAATTTGATAATTCTATCAAATATTATAATTTATCAAACTATACAGTATATATGGGACAAATAAAAAATGCGTAGAAAAATAGTGCAACTTACAGCAAATTTTGACGAATGGGTATGAAAAATTACTAAATTAACATCAATTTTTTGTTTCCATTCATTGAAATTTGCTGTAAGCTTCGATATATTTTCCCGAACTTAAGATTTCTCCGCCATATACTGTACAGTTCAGTAAATTTAGATAGAATTTTATTTCTCCGTGAGTAAGTCATACACGGAATACAGAGCCAGCGCGCCCAGAGGTCACGCCTTATTCACCTGGTATAATGAAGATCAATATTTAAGTCCCTTCTATATCAACAGTAAAGTAGCAATTTTATATTGACCGTCGGTATTCAAGAAAACCCACGGTAAAATGATTTTATCGGGTGTAGTAAAGTACAAAATATTCCTTACGAATTCAGTACGAAAGAAAACTAAAAATTTACACAACGCTCATAAAAATAATTCGCAAAGTCAAACTCATTTGAAAAGTATGAATATAAAATTATGTTTGTTAATCTTCAAAATATTTCTAAATCGTCACAACAAAACGCTCAATACAACGTTTGATTTTAATATCAACGATCAATAATAAATTAAATAGTTGAATAAAACTATGTGCGATTGGACTTAAATTAATCGACTTTAATTTAAAATCAGAATTGAGGGAGAATTCTCTTTTATCCAAAATCAATCGATGTCAACAGACTACAAAGATTTATATTTTTTGATTTGGAATTCGAATTTTGTTTTATTTGTATAATCTAGAAGGTTTCATTTTAGCATCTCTATGTGCCTTATCGTTTATCACTCTCAGATTATGAATAGGGGCTGTGCAAACATGAAAGTTAAGTTACTATTTGTTTTTGAAAACGTCCCCAGACGCGCGTGAAATTTGAATCGAATATAATTAGTGTGGATAAGAGAGCATTTCTTTATCCTTATTCTACAGACTGTGTGATCACTATCTGTCTTTGTTGTACAACCTAAGTGAGATCTACGTATTCATATCTTTCTTTAACACTTTGAACTTAATTCGCATTCTATTTTGAATTGATTGAAATTATGTAAATCAATATTTTTGAACTTGTACTGCATATTGAAAATGCTGTTCATATATTTTTTCATCACAAGGGTAGGAAAATGCATTCAACACACCTCTCGATGGCATGATTTCCTCCAAGGGCCTATAGGACTCGATCCGAAGACCTCTACCCACTAAAAACCTTGGGTGCTCCTCTTACGCTCCGCGCGAAACGGCCCCCAGACATTACTTCGCCCGGGATAGATGGACTAGTTGCTCACTCTATCACCAGTATCATTCACTGCTGTTGTATTTTCCCTAGTCTTTCTTTCTGCATGATTCAGCCTCTTCAATATTCTCGAGGCCATATATTCGACTGCCTTCCAGTTAGCCTCATCTAGAGTCATGAGGCTGACGAGGTTTTCTGGACTCGTTTGGACATCCAGCAGCTGGTCCATCGCAGCTCTTTCTTCGGCGAAGCGAAAGCAATAAAATATATATGCTCCGCCGTTTCCTCTTCACCTTCACAGGCTGGACAGAGTGGTGATATGTTCACCCCGAACCTCGCAAGGTATACTTCGAAGCAGCCGTGCCCAGTAAGAAAGTGTGTATGAAAAAATCGCTCTCTTTATGCCTCCTTGCCGACCATGTCGATATTTTCGGGATGAGCCGATACGTTCATCTGCCATCTAAGGATATGTTCCAGCGATGCTGCCAGATCTCCATTGTTTTTTTTTTCATCTTCTATCGTGATCTGTGATGACCTCTCTCTAAGGGATTTCTGCGGCTGGCGATGTACTCTTGTGCGTTCCTCAGCCATGAGGTCAACAGATGTTATGTCAGCTATAACACTGGCTCCATTTGCGGACACAATTCGGTACGCACATATAACTCGCAGAGCATTGCTCCGGTGCACTCCAGTGAGTTTTTGCGCATGTGAGGCTTATTGTCGATGACCATACTGGTGTTGCGTAGAGCATGCTAGAAGTGGAGACCGTGGAAAGCAGTCTCCTATGGCTCTGTTTTGGCCCGCCGACATTAGGTATTATGCGCGCCATTGCTCCTGATACTCGTGAGGCTTTTTGGTTGACGATCTATAGGTGGTCTTCAAATCGCAGCTTAACATCGATCAGAAGTCCCAGATAACTCAGTGAGCTTTGCGATTCAATGTCGCAGACGCCAACAGCTAAGGTGATTGTCTCCCTGACTTTTCGTCCTGTTACTAAACCTGTCTTTGTCTTGTGGTCAGCCAGTTAGAGAAAAAGTACAAAAGAACTGGGCTTGAGAAGTAGCTCGCTATCATCTCCAGTAGGGAAGGTTGGGACTTCTATTTCGTGGAAAGCTTGAAGGATACAGCTCCACATAGCCGAATTAAACGCGTTTCTCACGTCTAGGGTGACAATTCCACAGTATTTTTTTGTCCCTCTAGTTTAGCTTCTTCCTGCTATGGGGCCACGAGCCATTTCGACTACCCTGGCAACCGCGTCGATCGTTGACCTGTCTTTTCTGAATCCGTACTGGTTCTCTGAAAGGTCTTGGTTTCTCTCGGTTAAAGTTTCCAGCCTGCTGCACAAAATATTCTCTAGTATTTTGCCAGCTGTATCCGGCAGTATGATGGAGGCCCATCAAGTGGTTTATTGCCTATTGCCAAGAGGACCAGTCGTTGTTTTTTCCAGCATCTTGAGAATTTTTCTTCTCTTAGACAGGCGTTGAAGACCTCTAGGAACATATCTGGTTTCAATAGCGATCTTGAGTGTTACATTAGGAATGCAGTCCGGGCCTGGAGCTCTATGATCACCTATTTTTCGGGTGGCTCTCAGTAGCTCTCTGTCTGTGATTCGTAGGACTTCGTCGTTGGATGAGCTCAGCGGTGTTGTCTGGGTTTGTTCCGGTTGGTAGGGAAATAGGATTCTCACTATCCGGTCCAAGAACTCTGGACAGGATGGGGAAGCCTGGCCCTGGCTATTCAGTCTTGTCATGACTATTCTGTAAGGTCTGCCCCACGGTTCATGGTCAACCTCGCCACATATTTGCATCCAGCACCGCCGCTTGCTTGCTTTGATAGCTTCGCTGAGGGTCTTTCGGGCCTCAGCGTACCGGCACTTCAGTGTTGGGAATTTTAGACGGCCTCGTGCTCATTGTGCCCTAGGCCTGAATTTCAGGCATCTTTTTCTCTGTTAAACAATATCATTATTCCACCAACAAGCCGGTTTACGTCGGTTGTTGTTGGACCTCCAGGTCATACCTGCGTCGCATGCACTGCAGATGATACTCATCATCTTGGAGGCCTTGGACCTTCGATGCCACCCTCCATCCAAGCCGAAAACGATGCCTGATCAAATGATCGTGGATTCCACAAACTCTTCCTCGCTGGTGTCGAAATCGTTGTTTTCCGAGACGTTGCAACTTCTACCGTAATTGCCTAGTGGTCATTGTGTGTATAATGGTCGTTGTCTTTCCACGATAATACACGTACCTCCAGGTTATCGGTTACGAATGTCACATCAATGACAGCAGTGTTTTCGTTCTTCATGGAAGTGAGGGTATTGCCGAAGTTTATTACAATCACATCCTATGTGGTTAAGAGCAAGTCGAGAAGGCATTCACCTCGCCTGTTATTATATCTGATTCCCCAGTCTGTGGCTCGCTAGTATAATGTTAAAAACCCGAACAATTATTATTTTCAAAATCTCATTTGACCAAACTTTTTCATTCAAGCAATGGAAGATAAAACTTGGCCAATTGATTCAAACTGGAGTGGAAATGAAAGATCAATTAAAGCATATGAAACTTAAAACAAAATCACTTTGAAACCAACAAGCACAAAATCACTTGATCCTGTGAAACATGCTAAGTATATTCGGGGATTGAAATATCTTGAATATTGTTTATCATGCCAATTTTGGATACGACCAAATCATATAGGTATTTAAATAATGAACAAATCTGTATGTCATTAGTTATAAAATGACTTGTACATTCGTTTTTATAAGATAACAATGTATTTGAACAATTATAATTTTTAGGACACCAAGACAACCAATTTGTCCATTCGAAATAAAATTTCCTCTATCAAAATGTCAAAAATATTTGACCGTTTCAAGACTTAACAAAACACATGCTCATCATGATCAGGTAATTATTTTTGCGACATTCATCAATTGTAGTACAGAGGTCGATGAAGTAATATTGAAACACAATGATTGATAATAAAAAAATATTTAATTTTTCAATATCTAAAATAATAACTTATAGAATAAAATCAATTGTTATACAAATTTTCAGGTTCCCGTGAAATCTAACAAACCATCAACTAGTGTTTCAAATTCCATCAAAAGATCACGTGACGAAGATATTACTAATGCCTCTGATATTAAAAAACCACGAGAGAACGATGTAAACATGGACTGACGAGACTCAATTGACACAAGTTTTCACATCAGCCATGCGACAGAAATAACTCCGGATATGAAAATCCAAGCCATCCATCGAATCGGCTCATTCAGCCAAGAAAATGATTACGAGATAAATCTTCACTTTTTTATTCCTATATCTTCTTATATAGTTCCTATCAAAATGGAAAATGATAGTCCTGCGCAATACAATGCATTTAACTAAATCAAATTGGAATCCGGAAAAGCTAGAAGAATACGGAGATGCTCTTATAACTATCTAGAAGTGAAATTTTCAAGTTCGTTACTAGGCCGTTGCGCGGCAGACCAGACAATCTGGAAAGTCCGCGCGACCTCTGAAGCGGTCTTAAGAACAATTTCCAATAGCAAGACTGACTCTTGGGATAGCAAGGTCAATCTTTTTGAAATAATCGTTTCGTCGACAGTGCTGTATTCGGCATCCATTTAGGGTTTGCGATATTTGGAAAACATGAAAATAGTCCAGACTGATTATTATAAAAAAATCTTGTCTCTACTCAATGTACTCCGAACGCAACACTTAGACTCGAACTAGGCTTAACTAAACTATCACACAAAGTCTTGAGCGGAGCGCTTGAGTGGATCAAGACCCTGCTGTCGTCTGATTCTGATAGATTCGCTAGGATCTGCTTCCTTCGTCAAATTTCCATACATGAAAATAAAAATCAAAATAATATATCTGAAAAATTTAATTGGGTTACACAAGTAAACCGGATCCTGCAGTCTGTCGGGTTGGTCAGCGTCCGGAGTCAACTTAACTCCGAACTTTGGCCTTCTTTTAAAAACGAAGCTCTCCGACGCTACCGTGAACATCTTAAATTCACCGACCTTCTCAAATACTACCAATCCAATTCGATGTCTTATTTGACAGTTAAAACTCACCACGACGAACCGGCCTGGTACTTGTTTTTGCGTACAAAGTTCTATCTCGGTGAATTCCTCGCCCAACTTAGATTATCTACAACCCATAGAACGATTTTTCGCACAAATAATATTACTTATGAAATCCATCAAAAAGACATATGTACGATATGTAACCAGCAACGACCAGAAACGCTCAAACATTTTCTGTTAGAAAATGCCCTTATAATACAACATGCCTTTTGTACAGACAATTAAGAGTGACATTCTTGATACTCATATTGTCACAGTCAAGTCATACTGATTCATTATCATCTTTGTTTTATACAGCAGATGTCGAAAAATTAAAAATGTTTTTTCATTATGTTGTAAACAGTCTGAAAGTGAGATCTTTTGTGCTGAACGAATGACGACTCTTTTTATTATCCAATCTATTATATTTGTAACTGCTAACTACTCTCCTTTTATATATATCTGTGGCAAAACGAAAAAACCAGTTAAGTGTATACGTAAACTCTATACACTTAACTGGTTTTTTCTTTTAGCCACAGAAAAAAACTATCCTAATTGGATTAAGTGGTAGCCCTAAAAAAGGGCTGTTTTTTTTTCTTCTTTTTTTTGATTCTTGAGTTTTTGGTTGTTGTCCTTTCCTAGACGTATGCGCGCCTTGGGTCGGTCGGTCGGAGAGCCAGGTCGCGCAAAATCCTCTTTTTAGTTGGTGGTGGTGGGCACCCGCTTATTTCTAGAAGATCCGTTCTGAAATAAGAAATGGCGCGTTCGGCCCGGAAGGCGGCCTCCTCGAAATCCCACGAAATTGATGTCGAGAGTAGTTCTAATTCACTGGTCGGATCTCCGTTTAAGGGAGGGGGCATTCGGACCCAATCTTCTAATGAAGCCTAGTCCTTTTTGAGCTCCTCTTCCAGTAAGCGTTTTCGGGTGATGGCCGGGAATAGCGGTAGAGTTAACCGGAGGTCGATGTGACTTGGTGGGTTCTGGTTGTTCTTTGGAGTCGGGGTGTAGGTAGGGGCTGGAGTTTTTACTATGTTGGGTAGTGGTTGAGGGATGTATTGGGGTGCCGGGTGTAGTGGGAGTCGTTGGGTTAGGGTAATTATTGAGGTTATCTGGGGTGTTGACTTTAGGGTGGTCTGGGTTAGGACGGGTTTTGCTGGAGTGGGAGGGGATGTTGTAGGTGGAGTAGGTGGTGGAGTCAAAAGAGGGCTATCACCGCCCAACTGCTTTCGGAGGGTGCCTTTTATCCGGGCTATCTCTTCGTCAAGCTCCTCGCGTCGTCGAGCTTCTTTTTTCTCAGCCGCGATCTTATGTCTTCGTCCTGAACGCTTCGTCATCTTGGCAAATACTACTATGGTGGTACGCCATGGTGCTGTCTACTCTTATATAGGGGCCGTTGCCCCTCCACTTGGCGTTGGAGTGGGGATGGAAAAGACGGAGCGAGCCGAAGCCGCGTCCGTCGAAAGAGGTTAGGCTTGGCAAAGCGAGCCGAAGCCGCGTCCGCCGGGAAGGGTTAGGTAGGTGAAGCGAGCCGAGGCCGCGTTCACCAGGAGAGGATAGGCTTGGCAGAGCGAGCCGAAGCCGCGTCCGCCGGGATATTTTAGGTTATGTGGAGCGAGCCCTAGGGCCGCGTCCACGACCGCGTCTCTGGCGAGACTGACCTGCAGGCCGGCGGTACACTCCTTATTATATAGGAGTTAGCGAGTACGGAAAGAGGAGAGGGGATTGGACCGTAGCCGTGGTTTGCCGGGAAAGGTTAGTTTGGCGGAGCGAGCCGAAGCCGCATCCGTCGGGTAAAGTTAGGTAGGTTAAGCGAGCCGAGGCCGCGTTCACCAGGAGAGGTTATGTTGGCGGAGCGAGCCGAAGCCGCGTCCGCCGAGGTATTTTAGGTTATGTGGAGCGAGCCCTAGGGCCGCGTCCACGACCGAGTCTCCGGCGAGACTGAGCTGCAGGCCGGCGGTACCAGATTCACATTTTGCAAAAAGAGATGAAAAAAGATATCGTGACTTTCATGATCGATGCTTCTGGCTCATTCGTACGACGAATTACATTTATTGATAATTCGAAAACTAGTGCAATTTTTTTGTATGTTATCGTTGTCAACATCAAGGGTCAACGATTTAGTGTCGGACAAATGTTGACAGAACGTCACACGACATTCCAAATTGCACATTTTCTTAGGACCATAAAATCATTAGGAATCTACAATCCACGTGAAGTTGTAATGGACGCTTCACGAGCATTGCTTAATGCTGTTGCTCAGGAATACGCTAAAGCAATCGATATTGAAGATTATGCAGACAGCTTTTTTGAAAACCCGATGCCTGAGTGCTACATACAGATCGACGTGGCACATTTTATGCATATTTTTGCTCAATTGTTGAAAAAAATCAAAATGACTAGAATTAAACGTTTCTTCTTAGCTTCTTCAGGGCAGCTTATCACATGCACTGAACTGAGAACAGCTACGACTACGACTATGAGTTTCGCCGATTGAAACACGATGTATTTGTGAATGCGCATAAGCTTCCACTCAGAGCAGATGTTTTTCTGCAAAGACATTTGCAAGATTTGAGCGGTCGACTTAAAATTACTAATGCCAATTTGAAAGATGCAGTAAACAATCTAGATACTATAGAAGCCGGAGAAGCTGAAGAATTCAAAAAAAGTGATAATCCAAGGGAAACCTGTGTATATGAATCAAGAAAAGAACCATTTGGAGATGAAACTTTTGATGATGAAGGGAATGATGTCTTCTGCAATAAGATAAATTCCTGTTTTGAAAATGAAACAAGTGCAAATAATATCCAAGATATTTCGGCGGAGTCTTTAGAAGAAAGTCCTTGTCCAGTGTGTCGAGCAGGACATGCACCCGACGGCGCTCATAGTTGTGTTGTTTGTGGAAAACTTGTCCATGGAATTGATGAGTGCTCTAAACCATTTAATGATGAGGAAGGCTATGGCGCGAGAAGGATATGTTTCACTTGTTCAGGAGGTCAGCTGGCACGATCGGTTGTTGCTTCTCAAGAAGTGGAAAATTAGAGAGGTCGAGGTCAGAAAAAAAAATCAAAAAAGAAAAGCCTATACTTAGGAGGGAATAAAACGTTGATCAAAGATTCTCTGACCTGGCGAAAACATGATGCACTTCCTCATTTACAAAATGCCAGCAGCCTCAAGTTACATGAACACGAAGTAAACAACGAGCTTATTTCAGTATCCAATACTTGTGCTTTTGACAGTTTGTATCAAGTTCTTTTCGTTGCAGCTGTTAATAGCGAACTGTTTAAACAAAAGGTATTGGTGTAATTTAGATACATATTTGTAACTCTGAGTATCTTCTGAGTTATACTCAATGTTAAAAAAATTTTACTCAAATTTTGAATAATTTATAGCTTGTAGTAATTGAGAATTCTTGAAAAGATGCTATATGTATCATAAAATAAATTTTTTACATGTATTATATATTTATATCCAGAATAATCTAATTAACAATGACATTTTTTCAGGTAATGCAATTGTCAGAAAGTGTGCTATTTTTTAAACTTCTTCGACAAAGTTTGGAAAAAGGTCACTCAGCACAAAGTTACAAACTGAGGACGGAGGCTTGATGAACGCATTTGAAGCTGCAAATAGTCTAACTCAAAAAAAGACTCGTGTAGGAAACACCAATATGTTTCAAGTGAGCTGCGACATGTATGTCAGTGGTCTTGCAGAAATTCTTCTAAAGTCATGTCCATCGAAAATTGAAATAATACAATGCTCCAAAGCTTGTGAGAAGCGCAGATTGATCACAGTACTTCATGTTAATGGCAGCTTGATTGAACTCAATCAGATGGATTCGATTTTTGAAACCGATTCCTTAATGGAGACCAGAACTTGCGTCAACAAAGAATGCTCAGAAGCCATCGTTTCTCAAGTCATATCATACGGTCTGTAAAATATGATAATGCACGAGCATATGTGGAACCTAATAGTTTAATCTAACTCATTTTTTTGATTTATCTATTTTATTAGTCAAAAAACTATGGTTAACGAAAATTTCTGACTTAAAGTCTCAACTTGAATGAAAATTTTATTTTTTTGTATTACAACATATTTTCAAAATTAAATTGCAATGAAATTTATATTTTATCAATACTTAATTATCACCATTTTCAAGATACAAAATTTTTCTAAAAATTAATTTAAGTTCATTGTGTTATGATTTCAGGGGATTTGTTGCTTCTAGAACCATATAAAAGTATTCGAGAGAATGAAACTGGTATTACGAAAATGAAGTTAAAAGATTTACCCTCAAACATTTCTAACCCGGCAAGAGACGAACACTACGTCTTCTCCGGACTTGTTGCATATTATGGCATTACAAACAATCTGCGAGCTTCCAAACACCCATCAACAATTGCACATCATGTAGCTATTTGCAAAAGAAGTCAGAATTGGATTCTGTATGATGATTTGCAGCCAAAATCAAGACGCGTATCAAAGAATACCTGTTATTCGATTTCACTGTTAATTTACCGCATGAGCAATGTTTAAATTTTCTGTAAAAAATTGATAAGAAATTGTATTGATGTTAATAAGCAATAACAAAAGATTAAAAGAGAAAAGCGTCTGAGATTAAAAAACTAAGATAATTTACATACATAGCTCTGAATCTGTGCCAAATATGTCAAAAAAAAATTATTGCGAAATAAAGTACGATTTATTCGCTTATTAATCAATGAATGAAAAATTTAATTGCTTTTTTGTTTTTTTAATACACTAGTTCTGCTATCTTGATATCAAGCTAGCAGATCACGCACCAAAACCATTGAAAGAACTTAATACAAAATGAACCTTATTGATTGTTACATTATTACCATTGAAATAATAGGAATTAAACCCTCTTTGTTTTCATCAAAAAGTTTTCCATATTTTCGAGTAGCCCAACTGCTTCCCTAAATACACTTTGTATCTGAGTTACACTCGTGTATCTCAGTTACGCTCGTATACCTGAGTTACACTTGTGTATCAAAGTTGCGCTCGTGTACCTGAGTTACACTTGTGTATCTGGGCTACGCTCAGATACACGACGCTAAATTTTGCAATAAATAACGCAAAAAAACCTTAAAAATGCAAATACACAAGTGACTTAGATCCACGAGTGTAACTCAGATACACGGATGCATCTCACTTATACTCAGATAATGATATGTATGAGTTGAGTTGGAATGAAATAAATGATTTTCTATTATTTCAATAAATGTTTAATGTTTCGAACGACTTTCATATAGTCTTATACATTTATAATTTTGTACATTTATTTTTTGCATCACGATGATTGACATTCTCCATGAGTTTTGCATTCTCCGTGAAAGAATGATAAACAGGATTGACAAGTCGCAGGTTCGAAATCAATCCATCTTTCGCAAACAAGGCATTACTTTTTTCTGAGGGTGTAATGCATTGATACTGATTTTTTGAATGCACCTATGGAGGAGTATTCCTCGAGTATATCTACATCGAAATTTTTGTTAAAAAAATTGTCCTGCAATTGGAACATATTTCGCTTGTTCATATCTTTCATTGTTATCTTTTTTTTCATAATAATGTCGTCAATTTCCTGAGAATCAAAATTAATCCATGTTAATATCATGCGCATTAACTGATCATGAGGCCTCGAACTGTAGACCACGCTGTTACCATCGCTGTCATCATCACTAGTTTCTTTATTTGCCCCCTCGCTCGCTTCTCCATTTGCCCCCTCGCTCGCTTCTCCATTTGCCCTCTCGCTCGCTACTTCATTTGTCCCCTTGCTCGTTTCTTTATTTGCCTCCATGATCGCTCCTTCGTTTGTCTCTTTGTCAATCTCATTGTCCACCACTCTCCTAGTCTCATCGAGTGTCTTGTCAAAATCTTTTTGTAATTCGATGTTGGACTTTTCGTCCTGCCTCAAGTTCTTTTCCACATCCTTCGTTGCCGTTCCTACTTCTACCGTTAAGGTCGGACTAAGATCGAGTGGCAACAAAATATACTCCGTACACGTGGATGCATCAAATACAGTTTCGACTTGTAACTTTGAGCTTGAAACATTCACGTCGTCTGTGTTCGAAATTCTTGAACTGACTCACTTTGTGGATGAAGTGCTTCATTTTGGTCATATGGAAGATCATTGACCGAGCCAACTCGAGAGATCTCATTGGGAGAATTGATTGGATTTTCCAAGACGAATTGCTCCAGGCTGTTTATTTTTGCATTAAAGTCTTCTTCTGACATAGAAAACAAAGCATCCGTAAGGAATTGAAAGTGTTGCTCGAGTCGCCTTCTCTTTTGTGGTGGAACTACCAAAGCTGTAACAATGGTTATATATATTTTTATGATTTTGATATTAGTATCATGTTGTTATTATAATTATATTATTTATGTGTATCAATATTGTGTTACCATTATTTCTATTATTATTATTAGTATTATTCAAAGTGATGCAATACTGAATTATTGTAAATTATTTTTACCTCGTTCAGTAAATATCTATTTAATACTTTGCAGATACTTTTAAACGCACATACAATGTGCGCACTTAGAAAGAAATTTTATAATAAATTCATTGATTTTATCCATATATGAATTTCTTTATAGTTAAAATGAATAAAAGTTGTATTTTGTTTTGTAAATTACATTTACAACGCACTCAGATACACAGGTGTAACTCAGATACACAGGTGTAACTTGGATACACGAAGGTAACTTAAATACACAATCACAAGTTCAGATCAAATTAAAGAAAATATAGAAAAAAATAGAAGATTTTAATTTTATGATTCAAAAATAATGTATGTTTATTCTAGCTTCACAGTCTATTAATCCTATCATGTAGTTATTATTGATTTATGAAATGAGTAATCAATTCGTAAGGAAAGTAATTAATTAGTAATTAATGAGTACTAAATATTTGTTTAATAAAAAAAATTTTTATTTGTTTATTCCAGATTCACCGTGAAGCTAGCATAAACGTCGATAGTTTTAAAAAAAGCTAAGTAAAAAATCTGATTTTTTCGTAATTAATTAGTAATTATTGAGTACTAAATGACTCAACAATTTTTAATAAATTGTGCTCATATGAGCGTTCCAAGTTCACGGGACTTAAGCTGACATTCAATTATATACAACGAATATTTTTATATGAAAGTTTTATATATGGCGTCATATATACGTGTTTTTGTGAACAATTTTTTTTCGTGCACCCACCCACGCGGTGCAGTGTGCAGCCTGTGACAGCCATCTGAAACATAAAAACGTTAATGATTATTGAACTTAAGCTAATTTGTGGGGCCATGACACTTTGTATATTTTTTTTCAACAACATTTAACAAAATGGCGGCCATTTGAAAAAAAGAGTGACTTTTAGGTCTCTTTTTTCGCATTAAAACGTGCTTATAAATAATAATTTATTGTTCTCAATGTTTTTTTTTAATTCTGGGGCCCCATGAATTTATTAATCTTTCATTCAAAAAAAATAGGAAGTTACATTGCACCATGCGAGCTGCACAATGCACCGCGCATTAAAAAATGCCGTTTCGAGAAAAACGCGTTTTTGCAACACGTGCGTCGAAAGTGGTCACTTTCGTTCAAGTTGAATTGACGTAATTTACTCTAAAAGATTTGAAGTTAGTGAATGTAATTTTTACAAAACAATCGTCCGGGATTCGATTACTCGTTCGCGATTTAGATAAGCAATAGTTATACTTTGACCGAGATTTGATGGTGCGAGATCAAGTGACTGGATAGGAGCTTCTAATTTTAATTTTTTGGGCAAAGAATGCTGTACTGGTGATAGTGTTGGTGTTGGTGTTGGTATTGGTATTGGTGTTGGTGTTCATGATGGTGTTGGTATTGGTCTTAGTGGTGGTGGTGGTGATGGTGAAGTTGAAGAAGAAGGCAAATCGATCATTGACGCTATTCGCGCTTCAATACGTTTTTTGTTTCCGATTGAATCTTGCACGTAACCTTCCGCGACTTTATCCGATTTCCATGCACCGTGTCGTTTAAGAGTTAATATGTCGGCCCCTGAGTCCACGAGCAACGTAGCCGACGTTCTGCGAAAGCAATGACCCGTGTACAATCAGGGTTCGGCGAATTCAAAAACCGCGCGATGTCTTTGGAAATGGACGAGATTTTATTTTTGCCCATGTTTTGAACCGTGACTTTACCGTTTATGTACCCCAAGAAAAAACGATCTGTCGGAGCATGAGCCGGTCTCATGTTAGTATATTTTTCAACTATCGGATAAAAGTTCGAACCGATCGTAAAGACACGAGGCGTATGCGTTTTTGTATCCGGAATACTGTCAATGTACACACCGTTGTGATCTTTTACGTCGCCAACCGTGATTTTAACTAATTCGTCGCATCGGCAAGCGCCGCAAATTCCGAAAATAGCAATAACTTTATAAGATAAATAGCTCACATCGGGAGCTTCGATAAAGAACCGACGAATATCTTCCCCAGTAAAAACCGATGACTTTTTACTTTTAAAACCGACCGAATATTTTTTTAAAAACGCGATCAAACGGGAATAGCGTCCAATGTCAATGTTTTCCTGTAATTTCAACATTGATTTTATCATAGAAAATCACGACTACAATGTCGAAGGAAGTAATGTTAAAGAAAGTTCGTTGAAATATGTCAGAAGAACGGGTCCCGCGTAACTAGATATATTTTTAGTTTTTAACCAATTTTTTAACGCGTCAAAACAAATTTTATAACGGTCGCCCGATTTGTCCCTCAAGAGATTTCCTTCAACTGCAGCAGCAGCTTCCAGAATATCTTGCGGGATATTTTTGTTCGCGTTAGAAGCCATGAAAAATTAGAATTTAAATTACAAAGAACGAAAATCCTAAATTGCTTTTAATTAGGCAATTGCGCTCTCAAGAGGACCGGTTTGCACCGAACGCCGGCTGTCGAGCAAGTGAGGCTCTCGGCCGTAGCGCGCCGTCTTATATACCCTCTACGCGCCTGACAGCGCAGCCAATCAAGCGCGCGCGTCCTCTGACTGGGTAGCC
>JAAMPD010002518.1:0-14509 GCA_025266255.1 Trissolcus basalis
GTTTATCAGTTGGTATTTCAATTCATTTATTTTTATTTTAGATTCCAGTTTTAATTTTTGAAGCGATTCAAATAACGACTTGGAGAGAAAAAGTCCTACCCCTGTTGCTGGAAGATAACGAAAAACCTTACAATTTTATCTTATACAGCATGTTGTACCATGAGGCTGTGGTGGCTACGCTACTGGAATCAGTTTTGTTTCATTGCGAGGCTGTTTTGTCCATGGAAGATACCGTCATTGACCTCATAGATTATGCTGTCGAACATATGACTGCACTTTTGTATCCCAAAAATTCAGATCCTTCTTATTCTGATGATAATCAAGAGTTAGGAACAATTTTCGAATCAAAAGAAGAATGAAAAAAAAGTTAAAAAGAAATTAATGTTTTGTTTCATTTTGTTCAATCCAGGCTGATGGAATTGAAGGAAAAAAAGGGCGAATTTGAATTGGAAGTCCAAATAAAGTGCGTCTCAATTTTGAGATACCTAGCAGAATTTATGGAACAGCTGCCTCTGTGTGCTGTTTCAAGATTACTTTGCACTCACGATGTACCTTACTTCTTTGTGCAACTTATAGAAATGAGACCCTGGAAGAAAATTTGCAACAGTATGAAAGAATAAAATTCAATTTACACTAATAAAAGAAAAAGATTACATTTATCGTCATTATAATTTTTAAATTAAAATTATATTGTAAATTGTTTATTTGCTATAGATCAAACTATGATTTACGATGATGGAAAGTGGCAAAAAGTTGATTCGCACACGAATAACAGGATCCCTAAAATTGAAGCGCAGGTTTGGATCGGCCTTAGAGAGTTTTGTTTTAATCCCCGTACAGCTCTGTATTATGAAATGACAAGATTTCGAAAATCACAATTTTCAAAAGTAATTTCCATAATTGATATTATTCAATTTATGTTTATACTCAACTAAAATTTATATATAAGAAAATATCTTTTTGAAAATTATAAATTTTGTTATAATTTATATAACAAGAATTTATATATATGAATTATAAAAACGTAATATACTGCTATAAATTATATGTTTTATAGTGTATAATTTATAATATGTATTTATTTAGTTACAAAAATATCTTCATGAAGAAATTCTGGACCAAATCGCACCTCTGGTAGATTTGCGAAGATGGCTAAGTTACCTAGATGTGTCTCAAACTTCAGCAAATCACCGACCTGTTGCTGTTGAAATCATACCTGAGGTAATCCAAAATTTTATTTAATAAAATAATTTCAATGTCATTCTTTGAATGAAAATAAATTTAAAAAACGCATATTATTTACTTTTTATTTTGTTCGTGTAGATCAAATTATCTATCATGGATAAATACAAGAAAAGATGGAAAAAATTGGCCCACCACCAGACCAAAATTATCATGAACAACGACATAAAAAAGATCCAAGCCAAGGCGAATATTTTAAGCAACGCATACGACCTTGATAAATTAGATATAGTTTCTGGCAAAAAATGTGCCCTTTGCGGTGAATTAGCTACAAAAAGATGTTCTAAATGTAAAGTCATTTGGTACTGCAAAAGGTGAAAACAAAAGTCCTATTTTATTAATCAGAATTGATTGGGTATCTTAATTTTCTCTAATTTTGTATGCTTTATTCAGAGAATGTCAAGTCAAAGACTGGACAAACCACAAAGAATTTTGCCAACAGATGGAAACGTTCGACCAGACCGAGAAGTCGAAAAGCCAAACTCCAGAATAACAAAATAAGGTAAAAACAATGGTTGGTTTGTATTTAAACAAATTTATTTGGAAAAATTAATATACAGACGTTTGTTTAATGTAGTCCATCAAGACATCCTTCGCTGGAGTATCTTCACCAAAGTCCTGAAAAGTTACAAATTTCCATTTTTAATTCATCTTTCTTTCAGTTTGAAATAATTGTATATTAATTTCTATTTTTTATTCCTTCAGATAGGCATAAATCAGCAAGGTTTGATTTATATTTTGGGTTCGTCTCAGATGAGGGAGCCTAGTTATCATCCTTAAGTATAAATTACTGAACAAAATTCACAAAACTCGGATATAAAAAGTACCAAAGTTGAAAAATAAGTGAGAAAAAAATACAATTCAAAAAATAAACGTAGAAAAAACAGTAAAGGCGATAGATTTATGAAAAAAATGTATATTAATTAATTTTTCTAATAAATTTGAGTTATGAAAAATATGGGCTTACCTTAATCACAATACACGAGCAACCGACGACCTTGCGAGCTTTTCCAGATGTGTCGTATTTGCAAAGACCAGCCCATTCTCCCAACTTTTTGTTGTTGTCAACTTTGATGAGGGGAATCTGGTGCTCGTTGCACAAACCCTGTACAAGTTTTTTGTACATTGGCTCGTCGCAATTTTCAGCGAGGATGCACAGCATAGCTTGTCTCCTGAAAAATCAAACATCATCAGTTTTTCGGTCACAAACATTTTCCATATATAGTTTTTTGATAATTTTTTTCTTATTCATCAGATAGGCATAAATCAGCAAGGTTTGATTTATATTTTGGGTTCGTCTCAGATGAGGGAGCCTAGTTATCATCATTTAAAAAATTTTTTAATGTAAAAACAGTTTTTTAAATAAAAAGTTAAATAAATGTATGTTTACATATTTCAACATACAATTATAATTTTTTAATAAATTAAATAGTAAATCAAGTATGATTACTGAATTTTACTGTGAATAAAAATTGCAAGAAGAAACTTACTTGTCAAGAACTTTTGTGCTTTCATGCAGACCGCGAACGATTCCGTCGTGGGTCATGGCACTTTTCAAGACCTGCTGCAAGGCGGTGTAGATGTCCATACTGCCGGACTCGACAACCGCGGAAGGGACATCGTCGCTGTCAAAAAGAAAGAACAATGAAAAACCAAAAAATCAAACAAACAAACAGGAACAAACAAATAAAATTGCAAACAAAAAGAAAGCAACGAGAATTTGGTTGGAGCTATGATGAGGAGTTTGAATGGCTATCGCCATGTCAACACATGTTTATCACTTACGTTTCAACGTCTGACATGTTTGCGGGCTGAATCGGAGCTGAAATAAATAAACGAAACTGTTAATTAAGGTTGTTGCACTTCGGTTGCATGAATTTTTTTGTTATTTATGCAAGGATGCCGATAAATATCACGGATTCTGCACGATATAACCACAAAATTACCTCTCTCTCACGAAACAAGATACGAAAAGGCGCCCTATTGGAGACGCTCTGACGATATTGACTGCGGAGCCACCTAGCGGATTTTTCTTAACTAATTCATCATTTGAATTAACAATATAAAATGAGAAATTTAAAAATTAACAGTTACAAAATTATATGTAAAGGGGAAATAATAAATGACATTTTAAAATGATTATTGTTTTATTCAGTTCATGTTTTGGCGCTATAATTCAAATTAAATATTTACAAAAAAAAATATTCGTTGTAAAAAAACGTGGTGCATTTTTTGTTTGCTTGTTTTATTTTTTATTTTATTTATTTATTTATTTATTTATTTTTTTTTTGAAAGAAAAAATCATCGCTATTTTAGTACCTTAAGAATTCATAAATTAAAATTTTTATATAAAAATGAAACTGAAATCAATAAAAGTTGATGAAAAATGATGTCATTTGAATTGAATAAATAAAGGTATAAAAATATTGATTTCGTTTCACTGTCAACAATTTCAAGGTTGAATTTGAAAATGATTCAATTAAATAATGGAATTTGTAATTAAATTAAATAGATTCGTCGAGCCGGACAAAGTTGATGACTTGACTGGTATCATCAGTGGCACTATCAACAAGCTGACCAAACGCATCCAAATTACACGCGATGTCCTTATGAAATTCATCCCTAATCAAGTCCGCGGTCTTAATTTCAAGTTGTTTTCTTTGTTGGATCACCTGCAACAAGAAATAAACATATTTTCTTAATTTTTTTTTGTTTCGTCAAATGCTATGTGACATTTTCATAATTTCTGCATTTTAATAAAAATATTTCATTTTATTTTTACCTCATTGGCAGCAATAAATTTCTTTCCAACTTCGGACAAACATTCGTCTATAATTTTAGCATTATCAACCAGTGGGTTCATATTCTCTACAACAGTTGAATCGAATCTTTCAAATTCTTCAGTGATATTTTTCAGCTTGGATTCCAAATTTACATATTTAGTGCCCTAATAAAATAATGGCTCTGTTAATTAAAATCGTATTCAAATATGAACTAAAAAATACAACAACAATAATCACAATAAGTACATCAGTATTTGTAGGGTCCGTTGATTCAATAGTATAACTTTCGTCATCTTCCGTTTCCAAAGTCTGAGTAAAGTCATCTGCATTTTTTGTTGAATGTTCTGTCACCTTTTTACTAGTAGGTGTATTTTGCTTGAAAAAAAATTGAAAGATAAATAAGATCATAAGCTAACAATAAGGTAGGCCAAGTTATTCAATTTTTAAATTTACAATTATATCCAAAATATTTTCTTTTCTTCTTTCCAGTTTATTGTTCAAAATCTCCGTCAAAACAATGAGCGACTGCAAAAAATCTTCCTGTTCTTTGGCTATTCCTTGACCCTAAAATAAATTATTCAAAAATTATTTAAAAAAATTAAAAATTAAAATAATTAGTAAAACATAACACAAAAAGTATATTTACCTTCAATACATTGCTACTAACAAAAATTCCTAAGTATTTGAATGCTTCTATGATTTTGTCTGAAAACCAAAAAAAAAAAATTAAAACATAAACAAACGTTCAATTTTGAGGAAAAACTAAAATTGATAAGAAAATAATTTTCGTTTTTTATACAACTAAAATAACAAATTTTTATAAAACAAAACTTTTTGTAAACAAAAACAATGTAATTTTCAAAATAAATTAACAAATACGTCATTGGAATTGATTTCAAGGTCATAAAAAAGAGGATACAAACAAATAGTTGTCAAACAATTGAAATAAACAAACTTGCCTTTGGGACTAAGTTCACTGAGGTTTTCAAACAACTTTTCTTTGTCAAACGGTTGTCTCTTTAAAATCCAGACGAACAGTTTGCACCGGTCCCCACTTTTTGACATGTTCAGGACGTCCACATCCTGGTACCCAGCTTTACCCACAACCTCCAACAACTTGTTCACCAATTTGTTATCTGCCATTGACAATTTTTCGTTATTTCCTGTAAAAAAAAATTCGCAATCAAAAATGAAAACAAACTTCAAACGTGGGAAACCACAATTTGCGTTCCTCAAATCAAAACATAGACAAGGACGGTTCAAGAGCGAGAGAAGGAACGGAAAAAGAACCGGTGGCGTTTTGGAACGCACGGTCATTCGCGCAGGTGGCCTAGTAAAATTGGCAACGCTGTTGACAACACGAAGTTTTTTTTCATGTTGAAATCTGATGACATCGAAGTGAATTCTAATCCCTGACCAGTGCAAGTTTGTTGTTCGACACAAGTTAGTAACCATTTTGAAAGTACAGACAGCAACAACAGATCGCCGTGTTTGTAAACAAAAGTTCAGCAAGATTGCTAGCGCAGCCAGAAAACGAGGAGGAAAGCGACGTTAACGAGACCCGCAGCTACCATGGAACTCGCTGCCAGTGTGCCAGCCTTCCTCGGCAAGCTGTGGAAACTTGTCGAGGACCCGGAGACGGATGACCTCATCTGCTGGGCACCGGTGAGTCAACATCACCGCCCGGTTGCTATGCCCAATCAGCCTACCCCCACCACCGACATGTGTTTTTTTTTACTTTTTCAACTCTTATTTCATTGTTTTGCACCGAAATTTTCCACAAATTAAAAATTCCTTTCCCCTCCCTAACCAAACCTCAACTCAGAGACCATAAATTTATGCCTAAATTAACAATCAACTCCAAATGACAAAAATCAACTTTGCAAAAAATTGTAATTTTGAAACATAACCTTTAAAGGAAAATTGGGAAAATTAGAATGATTTTTTTTTGTTCGAAATTGACTTTTTGAACAAAGTCCTTTTTGTTTCTTTCTTTTTGATTTTGGAGTTTAATTTATGTATTTACAATACATATATGTATAATGTAAATTTATAAAATGAGATTGTTAGTGTTTGTTGTTACTAAGAGATAGATAAGGATAGACGTCCTAATAGGTTAGGGCGGAAAGATTGATGAAAAACAAATTATTGCAAAAACGTCAAAAAGTGGAAAATTTTTGAAAAGTGAAATAAAAAATGGTTGTTCGTAGCGTTCGAAGTTGGGTAATCAAAAGTTATGACATTTTTATTCGTTGTTGGGAACGTGTTTTCTGCGTACGATTATACGTCGCGAAACGTTTTACAATCGTGTCATAACTCGTTTGATAATTCAACTTTGATCGAAATTGTATTCTTTATTCTAAAAAACTAAGGTGTCTTTCGATTTTCAGAATGGCCGGAGTTTTATCATCAGAAATCAGGCACAATTTGCTCGGGAGCTCCTGCCACATTATTATAAACATAACAATATGGCCAGTTTTGTCAGACAGTTAAATATGTGTAAGTACGAAGAAAAGGAAGGAAAACGTTGAATAACAACAATTGTTCGAAAGTTGTTTTATTTTTATGACTAACGAATTGTTATCTTCCAGACGGATTCCACAAAATTGTATCAGTGGAATTGGGCGGTCTCAAATGCGAGAAAGACGATATGGAGTTCGCCCACCAGTACTTCGTTCAAGGTCACCCCTACCTGCTGGACAATATAAAACGCAAGATCGCATCTAACCGGGACCCGACGCATGCACTTTACAAGCCGGAGTTGATGAATAAAATGTTGACCGAAGTGAGGAGCATGCGAGGTCGCCAGGAACACTTGGACACGAGACTCGGCGCGATGAAGCGGGAGAACGAGGCTTTGTGGAGGGAACTCGCGCTGCTCAGACAGAAACATATGAAACAGCAGCAGATCGTCAATAAGCTCATCCACTTCCTTGTCACTCTTGTGCAACCTTCCAGAGGTGGTGGGCTATCAGTTAAAAGACGGTACCCGCTGATGATTGACGACACAAAGCGTCACAAACAGAAAATCCCGAAGGTGGTTGTTTTTTCCTTTTTATAGAGTTTAAATTGAATTCTCTGGCCTTTGGTTGTGACGGATTTTTATAAATTTTTTTGGTTTTGGTACTAAGTTTCAGAATTTAATTTGACAAACTTTGTACTGGCGCGGTTGGGGTTAATGTATATAAACGAAAATTAGGTTAACTCGTTCAGTCGAAACTTTTTCTTATTGCTACAATTATAATTAATTGTAATCTGAAATTGAATATGAAATTCATCTTCGTTAAATATCTTTTATTTTTTTATCAAACTTTGCAGTATGGAATTATGTTTACAATTTATCTAATATTAGATTTGAATATGAAATAGTATATGTATACAAAAATGTATGAAATTGAACGTTTAAAATTTATTGAAGGAAAAGATTTTGTTTATGATTGTCGATCAAGTTATTTTATAGATGATCATTAATTATGTAATATTTTTTAATTTTACTCGCGAAGATAAGGTTTTTTTTTCAACACTGATTCATGTGAGTGATTTATGTTTTTGTAGATGCAGTCTTCAGCTAAAGGGCCTGTTATTCACGAGCTCAATGGATCGGAACACGAACTCGAGACACAGTACATGGAGTGAGTTTATTACAAATTCATTAATTTGGTTCGATTATGAACTCATTAATTTCGTCAAAACATTCAATAATGATTTTTTAATTAAATAAACTAAATACCATCTTCTGAACTTGTTGATAATAAATTATGAATGTCATTATACAACCAATATCAATAATCATAATATTAATATATCAATTGTTATAAATTAGTAGTATTAATTACTCTATCATCAATTAAAATAAAAATACTCAACAAATTATTTTGATTTAAGAATGTTGGAAGATCCAATGATTCAAAGTCCAGAACAACCTTCGCCAGTTTCGGATGAAACCGAGGGGGTCAATTATGAGGAAGAGATTCTGCCAAGTGAGCTGGAAATTCCGCTTCAGCAACAAAGTGACGGAGCAAAGAAACACGGCAAGGGAAAGAAAAAGTAAGTTCTGCGAATTCATCAAAAAACTTGAAAATGTCCAAATTACTAAAAAATTTTCCAAAACTAATGAATTTCAATTTCAAATATCTCGAGCGCAAAATGAATAAAATGCTAACAAATGGAGTAAAAAATGTTAGGCGCAAAAATTGATCAGTTCCGATTATCTTGCGCCAAAAATTGATAACATTCAAATATTCACGACTGAAATTTTGAGTGTCATTTATTTGAAATTTAAAGTTTTGGCGCTTAAAAATGTAGGTGCCAGAAATTTAAATTAATTAGCGTCTAAATTTGACTGTAATTTTTTTTTCTTATAGGAGTTCAGAGAATCTTTTGAATCAAACTCCTGAACCAGCAGCCGTCCTGGACGAAGTTATTGAAGGGATAACCGAGGAGCAGCAGCATCAATCGCAGGAACAGAAGAAAAAAGTCAAGGGAAAGAAAAAGTTAGTAAACCAAGAAGGTCTTTTCGATACTGAATTTGTCTTGAGATATTTTATCATCGTTGCTTCCAGAAAATCGAGTCTCTTAGATGTAATCACAAAACTTGCCAGTTTTCCGTATTGCATCAAAGTTTTTATTATCATTCAGCAAAAATCAAATGCAAAAATCCAGAAATAACTTGTTAACGATTGATCGTCAGGGTTCATTGTATCGTTTTTTTATAATTCTTATCATTTCATAACTAATAGGAGGAAAAACAACGCGCCCATCAAAATTCTCATACCTTCCACCGATGGCGAAGAAGATGAAAGGTTAATTGAATTTATCAAACAGTATTTTAGATGGTGTAAAACGTAGTTTCAATCGTAGAAAAAACTATATTGCCAGACCGATTTCATTTCATGTTTTCGAGCATGCATGAAGTAGAACAATTTTCATTCAAGCTGTTGTTTCTTTTTTGTTATTTCTTCTTCTCAATTTGCATCTATCTCTACAAGTCGTTCAAACAAATTGAATCGTTTAAAATTATAACAACATTCAAAATGGTCACAAACATAAAAATTGCATGTGATTTGATATTGCTAGCTAAAATTGATAAAAATATATATCAAATATATATATAAAAGTAGCACTAAGCATTTTAGACGCCAAATAATTGAATTTCACCTTCATATTATGTATTATTTTATAAAAAGAAGATTATTTTTTATCCACTAAAAGAACTATTTGAAAAATGTATCTGTACAATTGTGGGGATTGCAAAAAGACAATGTTATAATTAATATTTAACAAAACGTAAAATCCACACATTGTAATGTGGTTCTTTCGTCATTTGTTTTTGTAGGGAAGATAACGTTGTATTTAAGGTAGATACAGATATGGGAGCAGCGACCGTGGAGGCCGTGAGGTCTCGTCCCTCCAAGCCTGTGCCGGTGGCGACGGTTCGCAGCTCCAAACTCGCTGCAATGGCAGCAAATCTAAACAAGACCAGCGAGCCAACCACGGAGGCTGAGGTTGAATTGGAAATGGAGGAGAACTCGTCAAAAGACGCTTCTAAGGACTTCTTCAATCTGGTGAAACTTGAGGACATCCTTGTAGTCCCGGAGTTGAGCGCAGATGGCGCTACCACCAGCTTTGAGGCTGAGGCTAGCACCAGCTCGGCTCCAAACAATTTGACTCTTAGTTGTATTAATACCCCGGGAATTAATCAGACGGTTGGAAGGTTAGAATCTATGTAAGTTTGACGCTGACGATGGCCCGATGAGGTAGCAACTAGAATTTCCAAAAAAAAATAACTCATTCTTCTAATACTCAATTAGACATAAGCAAGAGAAAAAGGAAGAGACTCAAAATCTTTTCTTTTTTTCTTTTTTAGTTATTACTGACAATAACCATCGAAGCGAGATTTTTTTTGCAGCTACTACCACCCTTACAATTTTTCCTCGCACATGGAAACATTGTTGTTTTACGTTTTATCGGCGGTCCTTCCAATAGTAAACATTACGTAATCCTGGAAAGTTATTTGCAATCTAGATTTTTTTATTCATAATAAAAGACAAAGAAATACTCAGTACAAATTTTTTATTTTTGGAGAATAAAGTGTTGTGAGGGGTTTCTGAAATGTTGATTTTAATCGATTGTTTGATTATAGAGAAGAGATGGACGGTCATTTAGACACGGTTCAAAACGAGTTGGAAAACCTGAGGGAAGTCCTGCGCAACGAGGGCTGCAGCATTGATGCCACGACGTTGCTTGGAGTGAGTAACCATTTGCTTTTATTCGTCTAGTTTTTGTTTCTTCTAACATTTTGTTCTTTAGACATCACTTTCTTCTGAAGTTTGTAAGATGAACTTTTGAACTGTTTTGTTATAACTCAGCATCGTAGTAGAAAAACATTATATAACATGTGTATACATTTTTTCATTTGGTATTCTTTGGAGTTCGAAATTTAAGGTGCTAAAACGGATAATATGAAATTCGGGATTCCCCAAAATTTGATGAATCCCAAATATTCGGCGCCAAAACTTTTAGGCGCGGAGTATTAAAAATTGATTAGTTTTGGCAGTGCCTAATATTATTATTTATATATATTTTTATATCACGTTTGTTTTCTTGGTCTAATTTTTTAATTCATGTTTCAGTTATTTGGTCCCGATGATCCGATGTCCTTTGGGATTCCCCTGGAGCCTGATCTAGACCCATCTTATAATGAGGATAACTATCCATCTGGTAACAATCAAATGAAATCAAATTTTGAACTTATACCCTGAATTTTCTAAATAATCACATATTAATTTAGTATTCGATCGGTTAGTTGGAGATTCACAGGACAAACTGGGCGGCGGAAAACTTATAGCCTACAATTCAGCGAACGCGAACGCAAACGCGAACTCGAACGCAAATGCAACATTGACCGATATGGACTCGGAAATGTTGATGACCCCTCCGATGTCCTCGCTCACAGCATCTGACTCTGAGCTCTACGCGGACTACTGCTTAGAAGTAGATAACCTGGATAAGGACGACAGTAAATCATTTATCAACTCCCTACTCTCGTTAGACGAGGAGAGTAAGAAAAATTAATGTCGATAAACGCGTTTTTTGTATAAAATTTTTACGAACACCATGTTATACGGAATAATCAAATTTAATCACTTAGCATCAAAAGAAAGAAACATTTTGTATTAAGGCGAATCATACAAAATGATGTAATATTTGTATATAGTTGTACAGATGTGTAATATAATACGGTTAACTGTAAGAAAATGAAACTGTCCCATTTTTTAAATGAAATTTTTTTTTTTCGACTTTTGCAGTCGCTTTTCAATTTATTTATTGCTCTTATTTATCGAGACCGATTATAGTTTCGCTTTTATGTTTCGATTGCGGAGGCAACCGTTAATACAAGAGAACTTATTATTTTACGTTTGACTCGATATTAGGTTTTGTCTTTTTGTTTTGTGAAATTGTCCAAAGAAATGTAAATGATAACTGTTCGATTAGAAAATCGGGTAAGATAGGCTTGTTAATTATTTGATAGCGGTTTCTCTGGTAAAACTGTGTTGTTAGAGTAGTTGTAGATTATGATTTCTATAATCGAATGAAATAAATATCAATAACAGAAAATTTGTTGTATTGCATGCACAATTTGTACGCAATAATGAAATTTTCTCCTTTATTTTTTCGTTGAATTCCTCAACCATGATTAATCACTTGATTTTACTAAACGTCGACTTAGTTGCGCAAATAAAAACATGGTGTTGGAAATAATTGAAGTGTGACCAAACGTTTCGGAAAGTGTCACATTTTTTGATTGTATATCAAGTGGAATACTTTGTTCAAGAGACTGTGGTACACGAATAAACATTTTTTTAAAAACTGGTTCCTTTATTTAACATTCCGGTTATGAAAAAACATTGATTAAGGTTATGCTTGTTTCATACAACGCTCTTTTTCTATATATAGTCTATATAATTTTACATTCTATTAAGATCGAATTATAAAAAATAAATTTGCCCAATTAAGGATTGCAACTTCAACTCTGACGATAAATTGTATAAAAAATATTGATTCTGTTGATACAAGTGGAAACAGAAAGTTGATTTTAGTTTGGCATGAAAAGTAGCACCAAAGCTCTGGAAGATTTTGGCCCACAAGTTATACGAAATTTATAAAATTACACAATGCTTATAAAATTTATCCATATTATATAACTATAATATAACAGGGGACATTTGATAACATTCTCTTCTGTTGATTTGCAAAAATTATGATTTGATTTTTACTAGCGAAATAAAAAAGGAACATTAAATATTTCCTTGTGAATATTTTGATTTTATATGAAAGTGTATTATATACGAACAAATACATTGTTCAATTTTATAAATTTGCGTCAACCTATTGTGGAGAATTAAATCTGCTGTTTCAAATCTGGTTCATCGTCAGAATCCAAACTTTCGCTATCACTGCTATCACTGCTACTATCGCTGCTATCACTCGAACTTGAACTGCTATCTGAGTCTGAATCTTTTGATTTGTAGTCGATCGGATTTCTGAAGATTAAATAAAAAATCAATGTTAGTACAATAAAATATATCTATCGAATATCAAATGTTGAATATGCAAAATCAGTGAAAGATTCGAATAATTAATTATTGATTATTTATTTCATAGTGAGACTGATTTTCATACATTATCCTGTTGGTTAAGGAGAGGTCTTTCATATTTTCTTCCAATCCCTCGGCCGAATTTTCAATCACGAGATATTCCTCATAAACTGACAGAGCAGCTTGTTCAAGAATTTCCAGATCGAATCCAACATCTTTTTTCAACGGCGTCACCTGTGGTCATATTTTATAATTAAAAAAAGATATTATTAACAATAAAAAATGTTTTTGAAATTTATTGATTTCGGTGCCTCAAAAAATATAAGTATTAAAAATTATGATAAAAATGTCCATTATTCTTGACTCCCAAATTTTTAGCATCAAAATTAAAAAATTCAATTGTTTAGCACCTAAATCTATTCTTTTCTAATCATCAAAATTGATTTCCAAAATTATTCTTACATCAGCAATGGTAAGATAAAGATTTTCGATCAACGAAGCTGGAACTTTTTGCAACCAGATCAGGTAGTCTTTAATGTACAGCTGGTTCAGGATATACCTTGGTTCAAAGGAATTATTAAACAGCGTGTGGATCTCGCAAAATCGTTTGATTATATTTTTCCGTCCTGTGAATCCAAGTTTTCAATCATTCAATAACAACATAAATTCTTTTCTAAATCAGTTTCTCAAAACGAATGAAAAAATTATTCTTACCTAGTTTGATAGCTTTTTTTACATCCTCAAATACTTGTACAGAAACCTCCCAGTTTCTGATCAGAGGAAAACACAACGACCTCCTCATGCATGCTTTCACAACTTGATTCATATCTGTGAAAGTCTGGAAACCGGAAAGAAATTATGTTGCATTTTTCTTTTAATCAAAAATAATAATTTTGAGAATTGATAAATTAATACACAATTTTCACCTCAAACCAAGACAACGAAGAGCTCAATTTATTGATCGTCCAACCGCTCTCGACAGTATTATCTCCCAGAGTTGTACGTTCGTTGTAACAACTGCCAAAGAGTATGTCAACAATGCCGAGAAGCACACTTTGAATTTCGTTTTGATCGAGAAGGTAATCCTTGTTTGGCAGTTCTTTTAAGATGTTTTTCTCGTCGTCTGACAAAATGATATCAGACTCAGACCAAGAATGAGAAGCAGGACTGAATGTCATGATGTTTGCGTCGATGTCTTCTTTTTTCATGAAGTCAGCCATATAGTATTCCTCGTTGAAATGCTTTTTCTCGTCAATCTCACGAAGGATGTGACGCTCTTCTACTGGAGTTGTGTCTGGAGAGGTCAGGTCGATTATTTCCTTCAGCCAGGCATCCTTAAAAAATGAATTCCAATTACTGAAAGTTTTTGTAACATTTTAACATTTTTAAGTTTAACATCATAGAATTATGAAGTTTTTTATTTATATTTACATATAATTATTTAATGTATTTTTATATTTTTTCTAAATATTTATACATTTTTTAACTCATTGAACAGTTTTTTAATTTTAAAAATATCCAATTTTTCAATTTCATTTGACAATAATGTAAAAAGTGTTTTTAATATCGATCGGTCTTTAATTTTTCAAATTGAATCTTAAATTCAAATATCATTTTCATTTTGAACTTTTGGCATTACTTCAAATGCAGCGAGAGCATTGGACAATTTGTTTCCGAATCCATATTTTGGAGAAGAGAGCAAATTGTTGTCCAAATTCAAATGAGGTTTTTGGTCTATAAACCACTCCTCAGAATCTCCATCCACACTCTCAGACGCGGCAGCTGGATTTTCTGCAAAATGAACGCACAAAAATTAAATTCCAACAATACAGAAAATAAACATCAAAGCAATTACAAATATAACACATTCACTTATTCTTAAATGTC
>JAAMPD010002519.1:0-14509 GCA_025266255.1 Trissolcus basalis
AAAAAAAAAAAAAAAATTAGTGAAAAAAAAAAACCTTTTACGCCTCTAAAAAAATGAACACAACCGATAAAAAATCACAACAGAAATGTTTTTACAAGAACAAAACAAAATGAGGTTTCTCTAAAAATACAACTGCTTATCGTGGTTTTAAAAAGCAAAACAATGATGAATCAAGACTCATGCAAGCCATTAGATAACGGCTTCATAATTGAACTAATTAAAACCTTTGAAAGCGATAATCGCGTGTAAAGCAAATGCCGCCGGGCTTTTTTTTCCAACAATAAAATTTTATCACAATTGTCGGGCGCCTTTCATGGCGAAATCCTTCTGGGGCATTAAAACATCCACGAATTGCAGACCAAACATCGAAAACTGTAATGAAATAACGCTACGAATCTCTTAATTTGTTCTGAATTGCTAATCGGATGGAGTCGAGGTCAGTATACACAATCTATCATTAAGTACCTCTATACCGTAAACTGGTAATTGGTCTAAATGAATGCGATCGGAAGAGTTGTCGAAGATCCATCGACATGGATCAAACTGTGTTTCATTCTGGTTTACTTTCAACATTGTGAAGAACAATAAAATCCCACCATCAATGGAATCTTAAACAAAAAGCAATAACAAATAAAACTGAACCAAACCATAAACAACGAGATAAACAAAGTTGCAAAATGCGTAATATCAAAAGCCGCGTTCAACTTACGATTATACTATATCACCGATGGAAATTTACAATAAAAAAAATGCGTGTGATTACTTTTTAAAGTGGGTTTAAATTTGCAAAGAATATGAAATTTGAATAGAATTTGATTTGAGTTTGATTGTGATGTGAGAGACCTCTAGTTTGAATTGAAGAATTCAAGTTTTGGTGATCGAGGTAAAGGGTGGAGGAAATTACTTACAGAATGAGCGTTAATTTTTTCCACATCGTAATTGCCACGGTAATATTTGAACAGCATGATTTGGTGGTAATCGTATCCTTTGATTCGCACCATCTCGCGTGAAAAAAATTTTTCCATCCGCCAGCACAAGGAGATCACTGGTTGGGAATCATCTCTCGGGCACTCGCGAAACAAATGTCGCCGATAAGTGGTATCGCGTTTGTGCGCGTATCGCGCGTAGCGCCGGAGTGCAGCGCGCCGCGATACGACCCGATGCACTTCGAGACCTTTGAGGAACTGTTTGCTCGGTTCGCTAGGCCGGGGGCCAAGTATAGACGAAGCCTCGTCCGTCACGCCGATCGGCCGCCCGAACATGCTGTCCACGTCTCTCGGCCTGAGCCTCGCATGCTAACTCCCCGACTTTACCCGGAAACGTGTTTACAAAACGACGCGCGGCCAAACTCTTTGCATCCGAGTTGTTTACATGGTAAAAATACATGCATCCGAGAGAGCTCTCAATTTCGTATTTAATTGAATGAAAATCATTTCCATTGAATAAAATGGTCATAAATAAAGATGATACATTTATGGATGATTTAATCTGTCGATGATTCATTCGGTTCTAAAAGTGAAATGAAAAGATGTAGGAGGAGTGCGTCTGGAACTGGAATCATCTCATTTTATTGAGCCGAAATTGAAAACATATTTGGATTTGATTATCCGGTTACACAATCACGCGGTTACAAAATTTCGGATTCCATTCATTCCAAATGGACTTTTTTTATTTTTAGACGAATAATTCGATTATGCTCGTAGGTTATCTTTTCATTCCGCCCTGATAAAATGGGAAGGAAATTAAAATACAATTTTCGGGCTAAAATTAAAATATCCGTGGCTTATCTGTCGTTCAGATTTACAACACTGATAAGAATCGATTTTGGAAACGATGATTAATTTCGAATAAAAAATAAATCATGAAGCCGTCATTTTACTATCTGACTTAAATTCAAATTCCACCTTCTCTTTTTATGGACACACATTTAAACGAATTCATTTATTCCGTCAGCAACGTTTCTTTCGACTTTTTTCTCCGCGTTAAAATTGAATTGCAAAACAAAACAGCGGCATTAAATATTCGCAAACAATTATTAATACGGAAACCCATCATTCGTGCGCATTCCAATTTTACAGCCGCGCATTATTAAAGTGATTTGCAGGCAAAACTTCAGCGGGTCGTAAATAGTCGATGCGCAGGGGGAGGGTACCAATTAATACGCGTAAAAATGGCCACTGGTGTCTTTATGCCGGCTCATTGCATCGCGGAAGATGTTCGCGGATCGAATGCGTGTCGAATGAAGCGAGAAATTCTGCTGCCGTTTCGAGGATTTATGCGCGCCGCGTCCACATTATCGGGCCAACGCATGCGCGACGCGTTCCAGATCGCTTTTCGAATCCAGCGCTCATAAACGAGAAATCGTAAACTGCGCCCCTTATCTAGTCGACAACTCTTTATTGGCTTGCTTTTCTTTGTCAACGCACAGGCCTTGTTATTTCCATTTCGAATCACAAACTATCTATTTTCTTCTCTATTTCATTTTTGTTTTCGTTCAACCGTCTTCCTCTTTTTCTCCGAACTCTTTCCCGTCGTTTTGTCAACTTTATATCTCCAAGTAGGAAGACAATTTTTTTTATTCAAATTAACCAGTGTTGATATTTCGACTTGTCGCTTCAGACTAGTCAGTTCTGTTTAACCGCTTTTCTATACAAACGAAACCGTTTGGAACCAAAGGTAAATAAACTTAAGATCTTCAAAGACTTTCTGATCTGGTTCTAAATGAAGATTCTTTGAAGTATCACTTTCTGTTTGTCTCTTAATTTGAAATCTCCTGTCAAATGCAACACGTTGAGAGTGGCAATTAAAATGGAAGAAAGAAAATATGAAAAGAGAGAGAGAAAAAAACGAAGGGTAAAAATAAACGAACGATTTTGTGGAAAGTGCAGGGGACAACGAGAACTATAGCGAGCGAACAATGAAACGCATAAAATGGTTCGGGGAAAATGAGCGCGTTTTCGCGCGTACAATCCGATGATGAATACATTTCAGGAAACGCGCGCGCGCAACGAGGCGGCCGCAGCGGGGCAATAAAGAAGCCCGCGCGAATTGGCGCGCACATATCGAATCGCGCAGGGGACGTTGATTAATGAGCCCCGGGGATGGCGCGTTCGTATAAATCCCGTGAAAACGAGGAGTCAAACGAACGCGCGCATTGTCGAGTGGAAAACGCGTCCGACTGATTTAAATTGATCGATGCACCGAGCATTGCTGATAGATACCCGACCGTCCTTCGATCATTGGACTCTTTCATAACATTCCGCGCCTGAATCGCAAGCGGCGACTTTGAATAAACGCAAAAAACCAATAAATAAAATTGTAATCTTCAAGAAAAAATAGTTCCGACGATGATTTCGACATTTCAAATACAAAAATTTTTTTTATCTTTTTTATTCCGGTTTTTTTTATTGATTGTTTATTGTTTGATTTTTTGCCGTTTGTGTTCACGAAATATTTACTGATCTTGAACTTTTGGCTCGAAATAAAAAGTTCGAAAACATGCAAACGGTGCTGAAATCAAGCTGATTACGCTGACCACGTCGGGAAAGAAATTGATATAGCGTGATTGTGACAACGACCCGAGAGGCGATTCAATTATCGAATTTTTCTCAGAAACGAAGACGAGGCTCGATATGAAAAAGCGTTCTTCTCTTTCGGTACAATAAACTTTTGACGAGTTTCGAATTTAATCTCCGGGTTGTTTTTGCAACGTTTTATTTCAATAACCGATATTATTGTTCGGTTTACGTGTTTGCATTTTGCATTGGATTGTGCGTGTTTTTTTGTTTTGCCCCTTTCGAATGTTGGGCTCTCATTTGTTGATCAATTCAAAAACACATGTAATCAGCGTGAAAAAGCGTGGAACGAAAAAAGTTGCAGTTACATTGTCACGCATAACCGTTCATGCATACATGCATGCATGATTCCTAGTTATTTCGATGCGTGCAAAAGGATGAAAAAAGCGACGCGGCACAGGCTCGAAGGTCTTCATCGTAAAAAGGCACGCGGCGCATAATAGATGCGTACATGACGACAAAGACACTCATTGTGCATGCTATGTAACGCAAAGAGACAAGAGCCTAATAACAAAAATAAACTGCAAACTAGAAAAAGAAATTTGCACAAAAAGTTTGTAAAAATAACGCGATGACTGATGGCAATGTTGTGCGACTCTTTCCAAGTGGACAATTAGTTGAACTACTGGAAAACACGGTGATGACTGGTTGGAATCTAAAATTAACCATAAAAAGTATAAAATTATCCATAAAAGTACAAAACAGTTTTGTGCAACTAAAACGAGATGTAAAAAAACTTGATCCAGAAATTTTGAGATTTTAAATTACGTTGTTATTCTATCTGTGAGCCCGCATGCGTGACATGTAACAAAACATGTACACGCGTTGGATGAAAATTCGCGGGGTTACATTCGGGACGTACTTCCGGTTGTCATGACACTCGTCTCGCTAGAGTAATTAAGCATGACCGCGCACGAAGGAAACCTGAGGCTCCAGTGTACAGTTTACGGCGCCTCGCGTTTCGCTGTCGATTATATTTTCATTCTGCGCTGCAGATAAGCTTAGCAATTAATATGAAGCGACAGATACGGTTCAGTGAAGAGTTTCAAGTGGCCTATTGTTTATCGTAATCGGTCTCTGCAAGTGTCAAAGATATGCTTCGTGGCGAACAAAAATACTTGGTCCAATGATCAAAGCGGAATTCCTTTTGAAGTCCAATCTTAGACACAATAATTGATGTTTTGAATATTTCCGTCTTGTTCGGTCAAAAACAAATTCTAGATCAACAAAAAGGGAAATACAAAAATTAAAAAATGGTAAAAATAAAAAATAAAAAAAATAATAGAAAGAGGTAAAAAAAATGCGATTCAGCAAAAGAGGAGAGAGAATTCTAGGCGTTTTTAGTTTGCAACCTATAAAGTTGGCTGAACTCGTAACTCTGAATGTTTTTGCTTAGCTGGCGGAAAAGTATAAAAATGGACGAGGGAAAAACGTTTAGCTTTTATAGTTGAAAGAAAAGGAGAGGCTGAAAGCGAGCGAGAGCAAATTGCTTATCCCGCTGACGTACTTTCGATCGGCCCAACAAAGTGCAAGTGTAAAATGTAACGCTCGGCGCTAGGCTCTGCGCGGTCGTTGCACCGCTATCTAACGCGCGCGACTACCCGCTCTGCACTTTTAACACCGAGGAGATACTGCAATCAAGCAGAGGCGGGCGCGAAAAATTCATCATAACACTCTCTCGCGCGCGGCGTAATTCGCAAAATATTTCCGGCCAATTTGACCGCTCTCCGGTTGTAACGGTAAAGGTGAATACGAAAATTGGTCAAATTCCTAGCCTCTCGCCGTCCAACACGGATTCCAATTAAAAAGTAACCGATCGCGTAATATCCGCTCGCGCGAGCTAAATTATTCAATCATTTTCATTCTCAATTGCTCTCGTGTTGCAATTTTGATCTTAGCTTTTCATTTTTTTTTTCTATTTTACTAAGTTTTCAAAGTTCCAAATCAATTATACTTTGAAACAATCAAATACTCGTTTTTTTATATTTATATGCAAATTATACAACTTCATCGAATTTAAATTTCATCTTCATCCCTTAAAAACATTAATCTTTCCGGAAATTGCAATTTTACACTTGCTCTCTCGCGCGCCGTTTCCCACTCGTTATATATCATTGCTTTGTAAACGAAATTTATAGCGTGCAGGGTTTTATACGCGCGGTGGCTGTAATTTTACATCATCAAGCGAGAGCAATTTATAAGAATGGCCGAATCTCAAAATTTATTTGAATTGGCGCTGGGTTGAGCATTTTTCATTGACATCACGCGCGGGGGATTTGCTCGGTGCTGAAAAAAAAACTCGCACACACGCGCTGTTTATGTAACGGCTGCGCGCGCGGTGCAATTGCAAATACTTTATTATACGACCCTTCAGGAAGTAAATTCAGCGTATCGAGATTATGATTGTGAATTGCGTTCGATTGCGTGTTGCAATCTACGGTGTCAAAATAAACCACACTGTCGATAATTCCTTTTATGAATATTTATTAACGTTTGAAAATTTATCGAACGAACGAACGAATGCAAAAATAATAAAAAAAAGTCAGGTACGAAATAAAAAAAAAGGGAAGGCGAAAAGCCGGGGTCAAAATTATTATTACATAAGGTGTGAAATTATGATCAATAACGAATCACAATCGCAATGCGAGCGCGCGAATACATCGAATTCGAAGTAAGCAATGGATCACAAGCCGTGTTGCGAATTTGCATAATGGATGTAAAACTATTAACATCTCATGTTAAGTCGTAATTTTTCACAAACTCGCGCGTTATTCGCCTCTCGCATTTTGCTCCTCGCTTCATTTTTCGTCGATTAAAGTTTCGTCGCAACTTTTTTTTTTCGTTCATTCCCCCGTGCAATTTGTTTTTCAAGATGGAAATAAATGTAATGCAAAAAATAATACAAAAACCGTTGTTTTTTCCCGATACGAACTTTAGCGATTGAATTGAAAAGAGCCGTCATTTGTCATTTTTGACAGGCCGGCCTATCAAAGGCAGCGATGTACTTTGCATAGCCATTATATTATATATCTGTATATGTATAAATAGAAAACATTCCACAGGAGCGAGTAACGGTACGAGGCTAAGACACGTGCAAATGTACGTTCTCGATTGCAAGACGAGATGAAGTCGGACGATTGAACTCCGCTATCAAAATCGAGTGCATTTATATGCATTATGTAATGCACATTGTCCTTTTAAACACGAACGGGGTTCTCAACCTCAATCTTTTCACGTTTCATTAAACGGTCACTACATATCTCTGCATTTTTGCCGCTCTTTTTTTTTGTTTATTGTTAATATAACAAATGCAGCTACGCTGCCGCCTTGTAAATTATTTTGCCATTAAATTTTGACACAAAAAACATGAAAAATATTTTCTGTCCAAACTTGATTACATCATTTCTATAATACCATCATCATTATAATTTTTTCAACAATGATTACGTTGATTATTTATCAATTTTCTCATATTGAAATTGTTTTTTCGTGTGTTAATGATTACCGGCGTATTTCACTCGTTTCCATTTCTCCGTCAACTTCTGGCTTCATTAGGCAACTTTTTATACACCGGCCGGAGTGATTTGTAAGCAACATTTTTGTGCCGTCGGGAACGTTTTCTAATACGCCTAATGAGCGTGCTGAAGTTATTGACGATTTGTATGATTTTTGTATTACATAAATACTTCCTCGACTTCTTTCTTCGGTTTTGTAAAAAGTGATTTATGAATATATCGGGTGGCTGTTCTGGCATTGAATTAAACAGCCGGGTAATTATGTCTTCGATGCCTTTATTTTGTACGCTCATTTTCGTATGGGATTGAATAATGGCCGAATGGGTTTTTGCTCTCCGCAAAGTATAGGAAACCGGTGAAACTTATAACCGATAACTAATTAACGTTATCGAGGAACAATTTGCGGTCGATAGGAAATCGTGGAAATGATTTTTGCACGGCTGAAACTTGGTCGGAAGAAAGCAAAAACAATTTCAAAAGTCCATTATCAGTAAACAAGACCGAGAATTTAAAAAGCTTCAAGTTTTTTCGCGGTACCGTCCCCCTTCAACTGTTTTGAATAAAGTTCATCTTTTAATTTCACGGCGGATTATTTTCGAAGCGGACACAAAAAATGTTGAAATTTCGGGGCGCGCTATTTTCTTTCTGTCGGCAGAGCTCTTTGAGGCGACTGCGGCGTAATTCGACTCGTTTTTGTCGGTTTGGTTTTTCTCGGTCTGCTACGCTCACGAAAAGGATCTGGTGGTCAGAAAAGTTGACTGACGATGAGAAAAAGAGGGGTAAGCACCGCGCCTAACGACGAAGCGTGCGCTTATCTCGCGGAATGCGGATGAACCGCTGCCGGCCGGCGCGTAAGCATTATCTGCGTGCTCCTGTGTAACTCGCATTTGTGCGACACCGGATAATAATTCGCCATGGTTAACCACTGTGTCACGCCGACATTTTTTTGCAAATTATAACTATCTCCTTTCTTTCCCTCCCCTTTTTTCATTTTTCCCGTCAAAAATTTTGTTTCGTTCTTTTGCCCCTGCTGTCTATGTATCTCCCAATACAAATTGTACAAATAGAAATGAACAGACTGAAACGACCAATTTGTGAGAGGAATAGTTTGACGAACGTGTGAAAATGTGTCACGTGAGATGGGCTGCGAAAACGAGTCGACTGCGACGAGTGTTGAAACATGTGCGATGGCTGAGCGATAAACCCAAATAACCTCGCGGTAGTAAATGACTGTTGAGCATCTCGCATCAGATGCAATCACGTCAATTAGTACGGTATACTCTCGCGTACAATTGCTCCTTGCAAACATATCGACCGAGCGGACGATATCGACATCTGGAGCAACAGTACCGCAAATTCGAAACCGAGGAAATGTTTCTGTCTGGTGAAATGTGGCTCACGGATGCGGAAACATTTCGCAGAAGGTCATCGCGCTCTGTGACCTGTTAATCAATACTTATCAATCAATCCTGCCAACAAGGCTTCTTTCACTCGGTTTTTCCATCGCAACAAGAAACCTCATTTCGCGTTATTTTCCTGAAATCAGTCCCGAGCAAAAAGTGCATTACAAAAGAGAGAAACAGAGGGAAGGTGAAAAATGTCCAGCTATGACATCGTGGGCGAAGCGCGGCAGCTGCGTAATTGGAATTGCCGGCTAATGGGACGATTGTTCGAGTGCGACGTTCCTCCTAGTTCAAAACGTCCTGCTGAGATAAGCAATAGAGACGCTGAAATTGAGCCGACGAGGCGCGGCAGCAATTACACAGCGCGAGCAAACCGGTCCTGGGGACAATTCGTGCGACCGTAGTTCACATCCAGCTCGACACGAAAAGCGTCGTTCCGTTTGCTCTTCTATGCCTCGAAAACCTTCAACAGCGACCTACAAAACCAACAAATTCATATCAATTCAACTTTTTTAAATTTGTTTCCAAGTTTTTTTCCGTTCGGTAATTTCACTGCAGGATAGAAAATGGGATTTTCAGTTTCTTGCCGACCGGTGAGTCGACGTTTTGCAAAAAGTGTTTATCAAGAACTAGTCGGTCTAGTTGGAGTGCGGAGAGAGGAAAAATAAAAATGAGAGAAAGCTCGCGATAGACATCGGGTCATCGGAGTATCGCCGCGGCGAGGTGTGGGCCCCGCGTTTAGACGCGCACCTGTTGCACCGAGTATCACATTACTATACGTCTGCTGTTTCTGTTTTTGATCATCACTTTTCTAATCTAGATCTCATGAACGATTCATTCTTTAATCAATATATACTGTTATACTCGAATTACGGCGATTCGCTCGCGAGATTACCGCGCAATTAGAAGAGCGTTCAATTAAGTTGAATATCCTCCTGGTTGTAATCGAAACAGGATTCAATTTTCGTTCTGGCAAAAAATCACGCTAACATTTTACACTTTCATTTCAATTTACAATATTGCATTTTGAGAGAAATTATGAAGTTCAATTTTCGAAATTTACATTTCGAACTATGAGTTTCTTTTTCATTTTTTTTTTCTTTTTTCAAAACCACCGACAAAGTTTGCTTCATTTCAATTTACGATATTGCCATTGCAAAATAAATTTCAATTTTCAATTTCAAATTTCCATTTCGAACTAATTTATTTTTGCCAAAACACCAATAAAATTTGTTACTTCCAATAACCGGTATAATCAATTTTGTAACAAATTCTCGGCATGTTGAATTTCTTACCTACTATTATTTCAAAGCCGCTATTTCGGGTGCAAAAATATTCGCAAGCATATGGAAATAATGAAAAGTATACGTCATGGCGTCGTTCGACGGTCGTAACTTATTTCGTTTAAACGGCGACGGGGGCGCGGCGGGTAAGAATTTGTTCGGGAACGAGATATAAATACGGGATAAAACGTTGGGCTGCGTATGCACTCGTATCCTGTATTTCTGGAGTGTTACATCAAGCCGTTGCTCGGCGCGGCAGTATCGAAATACCTCGGAGTTTATCGTACGACTAACGGTAGGTCTTAACCTTCGCGTCATACATTTTGCGGATGCGCGCGCGAGCTTCATTCCGCATCGTATGCTTAAATGCAAGAATGTTAGGGCCGCGCGCGAGTTTAACAGTACACGCCATAAACTTGCCCCGAACACATTTTTGCGCGAAATTTTCGCTTAGGCCGTGAAGAATGGGTGCCTTAGCCGACGCATCGATCAACTTCAAAACCCCGGCTGTTGGATTGTTGCTCCATTCGTCATCCCGCCGATCGAAATGTCAAGAACACGCGCATTTTTGCATCACACCTATCGGGTCGCTTTTTCGTCAGTTGTTTTTTTTTGTTCTTTTTTTTTTCATCCTTCCCAACCCAGGTGATGAGAAAAAAACCATGTTCGGTTGTACACGTTTACAATGTTTTGTTGAACAGGGCGGGCTCCGTGGCGCAAATTTATGATTTTCTGTTTAGACAGTGTTTGAACATCCGAAAATAAGCAGGTTTTTCGTCGTTTCGCAATGAGGAATGCTGTTATGCAACTGAGAGAGAGAGGTGTTATTTTTTTAACGCTTGTACATTTGGTAATTCGTGCCGTTCTACCGCCACGTGGAGATTCATAAATTATCGATTGTGTTTATGGAGTTTTGCAATGCCAGACGGAGAGGTAGTTTTTATTGTGCCATTGTGTATTTTGTTATCTTGATTATTGGAAAATTAATCGCCACTGACCTTTGCGTTGATGAAGAAGACTTTAATGGGGCATGTCAACTTTTGCCCCTCTCATTAATTCATAAATAATAATTTCAATGTAAATAAAAGAAAAACAGAACAATCGAAATCAAAATTCAATCTGTTTTGAAAATCTAACTTTGCTTTTTCATTTCAACATCTCAGTTCATCAATAGGTTTTCTTTTTTGCTTTCGAAAAAATTGTTTTAACCAAAGTGTGCTAACAAAAATGTGCTAACAGAAACACAATGCTTGCGGGTACAATTTATAAAGTCGAATAAACATAAGTCACTATCGAGCACTCGGCAAGCAGCTTTGGAATTACATTTCAAGATCCCAAAAGAGAGTTTTAAAAATTACATTGCATCGGTATGCTTTTCGCCTGTTGCGATTTAGGTGCGAGAAAGGATAGCGGGGCCCTTCGCGAGACGTTCGAAGGTAGACCTTGACCCGACCCAGCCGCCGAGAATCCCTCAAGCAATGCGCTTACTCGAGTCTGACCTCTCGCTGGCTGGCTGACTGGCATACATTGGGACTCTCATTTCAACCTTTTTTTCGCCTAGATCCCAACTCCGAACAATCGATGCGGAGTCAGAGCTGCTAGTTGAAAAGCAGGTGGCGTGATGGAAAGTCGATGAAAGTAGGAGGAACGACGATGAAAATATTTAGAGAGTGATCCAAAAATGAAATTCATATCAGATAGAAGTTTACCAATAGAGAAACAATATTTCCACATCGGCGAACAAAAAATGAAAATAATAACAAAAATATTGTTTATCTGGTTTGTCGGTTTCTGATCGAACTGAAGATGTCATGTTGGTTTCCGTTGCGACTGATTGGCTAAAAGTGAAGAAACGTAATGATGTCATTGAGTCAGTGACGTCAATGGTCCCAAGCTGACGACAGATCCGATAACAAAATCGACCAGTCAGATGACCATTCACCTTGCAACATTGGCCAATTTATCGACGATATACTTGATCATCTTGTACGTCTTGAAACTCACCTGCAACAGAAAAAAGAAAACAAGGGCATATTAATATCGTGACATTTTACACTTTAATAAAGTACATGATACGTATATCCAACTTTTGAAGCTCGTTAATTGCAAAACTCGGCAAAAATGAGCGCTGTGACAAGAAATTTAAATACTTTAAATTGATTTCTCGGAGAAAATGTGCTATGAGATGGCGAGCAAAACAAAAACAAAAGGGGGGGAAAAAAGAAGAAAAAAACGAGTGCAACGCAAAAAGCGCGAAAAATCCGGTTTCGAATGAAACGCTTCCTACTAATTCGTGGTCTGAGATAAAATGACGACGCAAAGGAAGTGGCTCATTGCGGAAACTCGTTTTCGTACTCGAGGAAGAAAAGTTAGGTGAAGGGGATGACGGCGACGAAAACGAGATAAGGCCAAACAAACGACCACGAGGCGTAATAACTGCAAATTACAAATTGTCAAGAGGCTGTCGCGACGCAGTAAGCGTAAGATTAAAATTTGATGCAAACCAGACGCGCGAGAGCTTTTTGCTAGCTGATAATCCAGAGCAATTTAGGACCCACTTGAGAGAGTTTTGCAACTTTTTGCACGATCACTCTCCCTTGCGTGACAGTCGCATATTTTTGCTCTAAGGAGGGACAACTTTTTTATCCCTCTCCCTCTCCGCTTGCTTGTACGAATCAAGTTTTTTTTCTCCTCATGCTTACGCGACTGTATTTCAAAATCATTCAATCCATTGTATACGATCGGTTGTAAAACTTATCAGTAAATAGGAGAATGAAAAATTGTGTTGACCTTGGTAACGAGCTGTCTAGTAAGAAATCAAACAACTCGTTCTTGATACCGGTGGGGTTTTGCGAAATCCAACGAAATTCTTTAGCAATACCCAACAAGCTGATCAAGACATTTTCTTCGTACCGTCAAATATTTAACGTGATTAAGAATTGCAAAATCCATAATGTGTCATTATGAATTGCTTGTTTACCAATTCGACAAAAAATTCAGCGACAACAAAAAGTTATGCCCGCAAAATGTTTCGTGAGAAATTTTCGTTTGGCAACAAGCAGCACAAAGGGACTTTTTTTACAATACCCCGTCTCCTGCAGGGTGGCAACGAAAAAGTAAAGTGTCATCGGGGTTTTGCTCCCCTTGACCTTGATTTTGAAACTCATAGAGTGCCATGGATCATGAATGGGTGAATGTATATGAAAAATGGTCACCTCTTATAAATAGGAACAGATGTGAGTTCATGAAAAAAGAGAACCTCGCTTTTGGCCTGTGAAATTCGCTATGAGATAGCGATGTTTTGGGTTTGTGTAATCCTCTCGCGTTGATAAAGAAGGGGGCACCAGAAGAATGACGGCAAAGGGGAGGGGGAGGGGGACTATTCATGTAAATAGGTTAGGGATGTGAAGGTGAATGACGAAAGTGAATATAATAGAGTTGGAGTTTTTTGTTCGGATCAATTCTTTCTCGTACGAATCAATTTGTCCCGAGAGCATCTATTCACGTCATGCTCTCGCACCGATTACACTTGCATGATCATGCGAAATCGAAAATTACAATCTGCGTTATTTGCATTAGATCAATTTGTTTGATTCACATTAATGGCGTCATTATTCTCGCATTATCCGACGACTCGATCTATCATAAAATTTTGTTGGCAAAAATTTCATTATTTATTTATGACGGGCACGATTTGCCGCGGTGTGCTAGCTGGTTAATTCGCGCATCCCATTACTGTCAGTTGCTTCTAATTCCCAATGTTTAATCTTCACTTAGTTAGTTCCATTCAATTTATTACGCCGTTCGTCATTTCCTTTTTGAATTATTCAATATTTATTCATTCATTTATTTATTCATTCATTAATTTCCTTATTTATTCATTTATCTATCCTTCGGTTCAATATTCATTTGTCAACACAAATTTAACACTACAACAGCGGACAATTATTTATTTACTATACCAAAACCAAAAAAAAAAAAAACAGAAAACAACTGAAACAAAAAGGAAGAAGAAAAAACAAATGAAAAGTTGACAGATTTTTCTGTCGATTTTTTAATTGAGATTCTCGACAGCATTTGCGTCGCACTTTATAAGAATAAGCTCCGAGGCAAATGTGCGTAAGCGACGATAGTCGTCTCGGAGTTAACTAGACAGGATTCGAGTTGGGTTAACGTACCCCGACCATTGAGAAAACCGGCAGCTGCGGAAAAAATCGCATTCTCAATGAGTGAGGCTTGAGAACTGGAAAAACCCTCCGAGTCCGCCCGCGAATGCTCCTTCACGTGACGATGTATCATCATCATTATCATCATCGTCGCCAGAGCTCAGAGGCTCGGCTAACCATTACGTTTCACAACGGAGACAAATTTCTGCAATTTTCTCCTTGCACGTTTGCGCGCGGGGATTGAAATAATAAACTTGTTCATAAATATCGATCTCATTTTAACTTCCAGATATCACGTCAATATGGTGTTAACTCGCGCAACAATTTATGTATACCGGGTGTGATGCGTATTCGCATGTCACTCAAGACATCCGGTGTACGAGTTTATTTTCACTCTTTTCAATTTGTTATTTTCGTCCACCAAGCTAGATTTTCGAGCCGATTATTATCGTTTGAAATTTTTGTTTTCATCAGTCAGTGTTTTTTTGGAAACAAAAAAAAAAAAGAATCAAAAAAAAAAACGAAAAGACGAATTAGTAAGTAACTTTAGTTGAGTTAGTATTAGTA
>JAAMPD010002520.1:0-14496 GCA_025266255.1 Trissolcus basalis
AAATTGAAGTTTCTGATAAATAAAACATTTTCCTATTTGGAAAAAATTTTTTGGTCGATACTAGAGGGCGCACCGATCACTCAAAATACACGTTTTTTCGGATTTTTTGTATTCTTTTGCGCAAAAGAACACAATTAGTTGTATCCAAACAGACTGATTTTTTTTTATGTTTTTCCCACATATATTCCTCAAAACCCCTGCTGATGAAAAAAATTTGTTGAACGTTCTTCTAACTAGAAATTTTTTTTACATTTTGTAATTTTTCTGTTATTTTATTTTCTCATTTCAATTTTTGTTATTATAACCTTTAGTTTATCGCGTCCACTTTTTTATCATAATTTTATACGAATAAATTCAATTAAAATTAATTAAAGATTAATTAATGAATTTATTTTTTTAACGAAATTTACACTTTTTTCGTTTAACGAAAAAAAAATTAATAAAGCGATGTAAATCAAATTTATTTTCATAATTGTTATCATCAATTACAGAAACTAAAGAATGTCATATTATACATTTTTACTATTCGCATGTCAATGGTCATGACTTTCTGTATCGGCGACAACATAATCTTTTTTGTTTTAAATGATGGCATAAGTGTTCTTGAATCTAACGTTGAAATAATACGAGCATGACGAGCCGGAAAACCGATGACTGATTTCGATGATTCTGTAACTAGTTTTACATGACGTTCGACAGCCTGTGTATGACAAGGATAATCCAGACGTTTTTTCAAATTATCATTGTCATTCATAATTAGATTTGTCAGAACATTGTTAGGAATAGTTTTTACCAGTGGCGGTTCAGTTACAGATTCCCATTCAATTAAATTCGAATAAACGTTAGCATCAAATTTCAGTTTCGGCACCTCGAACAATCGTACCGTCGAAGATTGTTGCGAATTCCTGCGAGCAAGAATTTTTTGCAGTGCATTGACACGAATCTCTAATTCATCGTCTGTCATCATTGCAAGTAGCATATTTTCCGGATGGGCAAAATATGCGTTTCTTTGAATTACGGGATCGACGACACTTTTTATTCCTTTGTCCAAACATCGTGAAAGTGAAACAGTCAAAAACAGATGATGCGCTCCAGAATAGCACTTCGGTTCTTTTTTTATTGCAAACCAAACAGGAGTATAAACTTTCATAATGAATAAAACAAGGTTTCGAATTTTTTTGTTTGGTTTTTCTGTCGCGACGTACAAACGGAGCAAACGGTTTACCGTTGTTAGCCAACGAGAATGCGACATAGGTCCGGGATTCTTATTTGCTAGCTCCTCCGAGCAGTATCCACTCTGAACGGCTTTACAAATCAGAAGCAAATACTGCTGATCTTTACTTAGAATTCTCGGATCAAGACTGGGCAAACTAATATCAGGCTGAACAGGGTCAAAATCAACTACCGGCAATTCTTCGCATTACTTAAGTAATTTGCTGATCGGACCTGCATACGAGGAATGACCAATTTTTCGACCATCGTAATGCTCGAATAAATGACGCAAAGGCAACTCGTTTGCGTGAAGTTGACAAATAAACCATTGCACTGCTTTTTTCTGGTCTAGTTCAAACTGTCGAATAGCACCATTGTGAACGCCAGTGTTCGTCGGTTCCCCGTCACAGCCAAGCACATCTAAAAAAACAAAAATTTGCTGTACAAAAAGAATTGTAACTTATTTAATTAATTATTTAACTCGCAATTAAAATCGAATGTATTTCGTTCAATTGAAATAGTTGAATTAAAGTTTTCAAAATGATATAATAGTTTATTTTTATAATTGTAAATATCGTGATGATTTTTTATTTTTTGCATTTTATTATTTTCATTCGTATAAAATGAAATATATATAAAAACTTATTATGAATTTGAACTATTTAAGTTCATGATTAATTAAATTTTTAAATTAAAATGCACAAATTTTATTGACCCTAGTTTAAAATGACATTAAAGTTCATCGAATAGAAAAACAAAATTTAAATACCAATAGCTGAAACATTGATTTCCAAACTTTGGAGGTAATCACAAATTGAAATCTTCAAGTCTCTTGCGGTGCCTGATGCTGGCGTCACGTGACCTAAATATTCACTATTAGGTTCTTGGAGTATTGTTATGTGATGTTCTTGGACATTCCTTTCTATAATATTTTTTTCTTTTTTTCTCCTGTTTAAGCGTCGCATCTTTACGCTCATCAGAATAAATGCCTGTTACTTCACCCTCTCGCGTTTGTTGAGTTAACAAAATTTAACGATATGTATTAAGCTCTCTAGCGATCTTGGCTTTATCGATGACCATAGTAAGGTTTTCAGACGTTATCAAACCCACGTCTTGTAAAACCGCATTAGCAATGATGGCGGTGTTCCGATAAGATACGCCAGTCCGATTCATTGCCATTACAAGATTATTGAGGGAAAACCGCAATTGTCCTTGTTGATTGAATGGCTGACTTGATAAATATAAAAATGAAAAAGAATTAAAAAGAAATAATTTGATTAAACTTTAATTTACGTATCAAAAATATAAAAATATCATTTTTTTATTCGTTTTATTAATGATTTGAAGATTTATAATATTGTAAATACGAATCAAATCGAAAAACAACGGAACACCATCATAATAAGAAACATTCTTTTGAGATGAAAAAATTATTTATATTTACCGATGCACAGTAAGAACCGTCTGAATTCAAGTCTGGACTATCAAAATAAAGAGGGCTATCTTGAGCTTCGAGAGAAGAGGTTGGTGTTGGTGCTAAAAGACTTGTCATTTTTCGCTTAGCTTGTGATATGTTCATTACACGTTCGTGTCTTTGGTCCCACAAAAAATCATGAAGTTCGGGTGATATTTTAGATTCGCTGTCACAGTTGCAAGTCGCTAATGATTCACATCGACATTTACCGATGTCAAATAACTTCTTGCCGTTACTTAAAAATGTACACAACTTTTCATTAGCGGATTCTGAATGAGTACGCTTTCTCTTGTGTATCAAAATTGTATTATAATTTTCGATCAAATTTTTGATTTCATTTATGACTGACTTCTGTAAAATGGTAGGCACTCTGATACTGCTCCAAAGGTAAAGTATTTTATCTGCGACTAGAACTTGAACTGCATAGTCTGTTTTTTTGGGAAAACGTTTTTTCAAAAACAAAAAATACTGTACGGCATCGATGCTGCATGGTAACATCGTTTCAGGCAGTGCTGCAGGCACCAGTTCTTCATTTGAACTACTGGTACTTTGTCGAGTTTCCATTTTGTGCAAGGACGAAAACTGTAATTAATTTACGGAAACGTTTATTTATTGAAATAAAATTGAATCAGAAAAAAATTCATTTTTGTTACCTTTTGATGATTATTTGAATTTCAGTCACATGAATTTAAAAACTGCCTTCAAACAACATGAATAAAACAATTTCAATAAATCAAATTAAATCAGTAACTTTTCATATCAAACTAGAATTTGAGGCTAGATGCCTCACGACGTGAACACATTCACACGAACGAGAAATTTCAAACAAGGGATATGGAAATGAGACCAAACTACAAGGAACAAGCAATTAGATACCGCCATCTTGAATTTCCTGTGCTTTAAATTTAAAAATGATTTGACTTTTTTTTCCACTTCTGATTATTGAAAAATTAACAATTAAAAAAACATTAATAATTCGCAAAATAAATCCACGGAAGAAAAATTAAACAAATCAGATTCAGACACATACAATTTAAAGATGTCGAAAATTGTTTGAAGATACATATGTCTTATCAGTGTAAACCTCGCTGAAATTTTGTGGATATTGAGAAGCATTACTTAGTACGATGAAAAATAACAAAGAATGAAAATAAAGAAAAATCAACAGAAAAACCGACAAAGCAACAAAGAGTTTAAATACAGACTTAAAACAGACTAAAAATCAGTTTAAACAAAAATAACAAAAATAACAAAAATAACAAAAATGAAAAAAACGAAAAATTAACGGCTTATACAAATTTTTTACAGTAAGAGAAACGTCGAAGGAATTTTTTTTATCAGCAGGGCTTTTAAGGTATATATATGGGAAAAACATAAAAAAAAATCAGACTTTTTGGATACAACTATTGTGTTCTACGCGCGAAGAAATACAAAGAAACCGAAAAAACGTGTATTTTGAGTGGTTGGTGCGCCCTCTAGTATCGACTGCGAATTTTTCTCCAAATAGGAAAATGTTTCACTTATCAGAAACTTCAATTTTAGCCCATAGCGGCATCAAAAAAAAATTTTTGACCCACCCTAATATACTATCATATATTCATGATTATATTTCATATAATATCATTATATTCTTCTATTATGTAAATTATACAATCTATATATAGTATAGTATATAATACAGTAATTTTTAACAGATTGAATTAATTTTTTTATATCAACTTCGCATCGTGTTACGCATTTTCACACCATTTTCATGCGTTGATGAGAATAGTCGTTCATTTTTCACCGATTCCTAAGATAAGCTGTCATGCCGATGCATTTTGTTTAATTTTTGACACGGTTATTGTTGCACTGCATAATTGCTTGTGATTTTTCATTTCACTACAACTTTTTAACTCATTATCCGAATTTAATGAAATATACGCCGTTTGACTTAGTTTTTAACTGCAAACACTGAATTAAACAAGAAAGTACATGGTTCTGACACACCCTGTATAATGTGATCACCTTTCCCACACCACTCACGAAGTAGATGATATGGCGCGTTTTTTTTAATGTGGTATCAACCTATTCCACATTTAATTTATACCAGCAATTAACTAAGCAGTTACACAGCGATTTACTTAACAGTTTTTTGGCGTTATCAACCTGCGATTAACTCAGTAGTTATGCATTGTTTTCATAATAATGTGGTATCCCCCTTAGGCCTACTCCACATTTAATTTATATCAGCGATGACCTCAGCAGTTAAACAGCGATTTACTCAACAGTTTCATGGCATTGTTAACCTTCGATTAACTCAGAATTTATGTAGTGTTTTGAGAAAAATATTTAATAATATAGACCTATGTCCGTTTCTGAAAATTCTTTAGTAAACAGATTTGTCTAATGTGGTAATTTCATTAGGCCTATTCCACATTCAATTTATACCAGCAATTAACTCAGCAGTTAAACACTCAACAGTTTCATGGCGTCATTAACCTGCAATTCACTCAGCAGTCATGCAGTGTTTTTAGATAAATAATTATTTATTTAGATCCATGTTTGTTTCTGAAAATACCTCAACAAACATATCGGTCTGTAATTTACCGAACATACAATATTGATGCGGATATAATGTATATGGTAGAAGATATGGAATCATACCAAAAGACGTAAATATCGCATCGATTTCAGTATTCATTTGTGTTGTAAAATTATTCGACATTTTATACAAATTCGTTACCGCATGTAAATCTGAACAAAATTTCATTCTTTCATTCGATTTAAAATTAATATTGAAATCTCCAAGTAGAATAGTATTGCCTGTATTATTCGGATTAATTCCTTTCATGAAGTTAATAATATTACTTAATATATCTGATGATGTCATTCTCTGAGAAAAATATTCTAAAATAAACTGATGTTTATTGATGTTAACAGCACACAATTGAAAATTCGAATTGTGTATTTAATTCGTAGAGGAGGCAAGTTTTCTCGAAACAACAAAAAGTCCTTTATATGTTTTATGATTTATAGAATCCACTCTCAGAATTGTATGAAAATTTTCTGACACGATAAGATCTTTTGTAATGTGAGTTTCACAAAAAACAAAAGATCACACTCCATAAGTAAGTAGTTCGACTTTACATATCTGTGATGAGCATTGAGAGATTGAACATTTTGATACGCAAAAATGATATGTTCATCTCCGTATGTAGAAATTTACATCTGGCCCAACATTGGACCAACGTTGTGAAATTTGAATCGACATTGGCTACCAAACTTCGGACCACAGCTGGTAAATCACTGGAATGAAATGCCGTTCCATATCCGCCAGCCAACATTGGTTCAACATACTGGTCTCACGCCGAAAGACAATTTCACATCAATTATCTCGAGCTACTGGCGGTATATCTAGCATTACAAGCACTGGCAAATGATAAAAGGGAATGTGAATTATTACTGCGTATTGATAATACGACGGCCATCTCATATGTAAATAATATGGGGGGAGTGAGACACCCCCACTTCAATAGTCTGGGCAAGAAAATATGGCAATGGGCCGAAAAGAGAAAAATTTGGCTTTATGCCTCATACATAGCGTCAAAAGACAATAAAGAGGCGGATCAGTTATCGCGAATCACGAATGTTGACACTGAGTGGGAGCTTTCCAATCGGGTTTTCGAAGCGATAATTAGGAAATTTGGGAGACCACAAATTGATCTCTTCGCCTCATACCAAAACAAAAAATGTGATTGTTTTATTTCATGGAAACCCGATCCGGAGGCCTGGGCTGTAGACGCCTTTACGTTAAGATGGTCTGAACTCTTTTTCTATGCCTTCCCCCCTACCTCGATTATATTGAGTTTTGCAGAAAATCAAAAAAGACAAAGCAGAAGGTATATTAGTTGTTCCCTTATGGCCAACACAGACCTGGTTTCCAATTTTCAAATCAATGTTAAAAGGCGAAATCTTAGAATTTACACCTAGTAAGAATTTATTACTGTCCCCTTGCAGATCGCAACAGCATCCAATGTGGCACCAACTTACAATGACAGCAGGGATTGTATCCGCAAAGCACATGTGAGAAGAGGAGTTCGAATGAAGGCACTTGATATAGTTTTGGCTTCGCTAACAGAGTCGACAATTAAGCAGTATAACACCGCGTTCAAATGTTGGTGGGAATTTAATGGGAAACTTGGAACCGATCCACTAGATATCAAACTTCAAACTCTATTATCATTTCTCTCGGAAAAATTTTCATCAGGTGCCTCATACTGAACTTTGAATTCATTCAGATCTGCGATCTCATTGTTATCAGCGAACAAAATTGGAGAAGATCCCCTTGTATGTCGTTTTATGAAAGGTGTGTTTAAATTAAAACCAGCAAGACCCAAATATTCCTTCACTTGGGATGTAAATGTTGTATTGGATAAAATAAGTGAATGGTATCCGTTAAACGAATTGTCGCTAACTCAACTCACGGAGAAAACTATTATACTTTTGGCGCTGAGCACCGCACACAGAGTGCAAACATTCGCGAAAATAAAAATTAAAAATTTAGTGTCGACCCAAGATGGTATCATGATAAAGATTCCAGACGCGATTAAGACCTCAGGTCCTGGTAGATTTCAACCTTTGCTAAAACTTCCTTTTCTAAATGATAACCCTAGATTGTGTGTAGCTTTAACTTTGAAAACTTATATTGATGTAACCAAAGAAATTAGAGGAAATGAGGAATCATTATTTTTAGCAGTTAGAAAACCATTTGCCGCCGTAGGCTCACAGACGTTAAGCAGATGGATAAAGGCAGTTTTGAGTAAATGTAACATTGATATAGATTTTTTCACGGCGCATTCGACGAGACACGCCTAAACATCTGCGGCTATCGAAAAAGGAGTTGATTTGGAATTGATCAGAAAAACTGCAGGTTGGACAAAATATTCGCAAGTATTTGCTAGAAGCTACCAACGCTGAATTAACATGGCATCCCAGGTTTAATTCTACGTAGGGCCTTCAAATTCTATACAACTCTGATTATACAAATCATTCAAAACTGGCCAAATAATGGCTTGCCAACGTTATCTGCCAACGTTGGAACGACGTAGAATCGATTGTTCTTTTCAGCATAACATAAATTTTTTGTACTCACATTCTATAAGATAATTTTTATCTGGATTGAGAATTTCTTTTTGTTTAGCGTTTAAATTTAACCCATATGAACCTTCTAGATCAGTAACTCTAGACAATGAAATATATAAAAGTGGTTTCGTGAATTTGTAGTCGAAAGAAACAGTTACTTTTTTATATGTAGCCTCTTGATTTTTGTATGTTGTTATTGCTTCAGCACAGACAAGAGGAAATTGATCGCGATAAACTGTACCTAATCGGTTTTTCGAACTGAATTTATGAAGTTTTCGTCTATTAATGGGAGTAAAATTGTATGACATGTGTTGTTTAAAGTAACGAAATTTTACACAGATCGTCACAATTTTTGCCCAATTGACTTATTATCGAATAATATCCATTCCCTTTTAATTTTAAGGGAGATACTACATTAAAGAAACGCGCTGAATAATCTACTTCTTGAGTGGTGTGGAAATGATTATAAGTCATAAAAGATTATTCAAATAATGACTGTAGTCTGAAATTTTATATCCTAATATTTTACTGTATTGATTATAATAATATAATTCATTCTGTTTGGATCGTTCTGCGAATTCTTATGTATGAAGAAATATATAATCATTAGCACGATTCATTCATGATTTAAATTCATTTGAAATTTCCCCCTATAGGTTTATAACTGCTTGCAGTTATATTTCCCGTGTTTTTTATCGGTTGGAGCCTACTGGGTTTTAAGAGACCTATAGATGGCGAGGATGGTAAAATGTCGTCTCTAGTTGACTCGCCGGATGTTGTTGGGGTACTAGGGATGTCTACCACTACCGACCGCGTCTTCATGACCTTGGGCGTTGATGAATCGTCACTGGAGTCCAGAGCACAGCAGAGGTGACTTCAGCACGGCGAGATTGTTTTTGAGTACGGGTGATCACTTGTAGGTGTCTGAACGCAACCACAGCGAGCCTCGTGGGATGGATACGTTCGCGTGTGCTCAAACAAAAAAAAGATAGCAAGAAGAGAATTTTTGTTTTTTAACAGTGACTGGCGATAGTTGTGTGAAAAAAAAGAAAGGATTTGAAACATAAAAGCCTCAAGTAGACAGGAAGGATACTTACAGGCGAGGAGAAAGCAATCGGAAAAGCTCTCTCCGCCGTCTGTGTACGGCTTTGTAGTGCAACCTTAGAGGTTATGGAAACAGCGCCTTCCAAAATGAGCAGTTTCTCGCATCAGTTGACAGATAATCCTCTGGAGTTTAATAGACAGCGTTTCCGGGTATTTCCGAATCACAATTATACACTCCGCGGAATTGAGACTGATATATTGCTCGTGTAAAACGTATATAAAACGAGGCACGTTAGTGCAGTGATGTGTATCGTACCACGGTCACGTGGTTTTCCCAATATATAAATAAAATATATATAATCTAATTAAGAATACTTAATTAGATAATGCTTTTGAATTAGATAAAAGAACATCAAAGATAAAAGATACAATTTAAACAATAACAAGAATTATAAAAACTTTTTTGTATATTATAAACATCTTGAATATATGACGTAGATTTTTCACTTCTGTAATTATTGCACCTTAACTCAATAAACGTTTATCTTTGTGGTTGAATGTTTAACCCTTAAAACAATACACGGGTCTCTCAGACCCGAGCGCTTTTTTTAATTGATATTTATTATGATTTCTGCCGGTAAAATGGTGTTCTACATTATCTGTAAAAAAAGTTTAGGGACTTTTGAAACGGTTAATCAGTTTCAAAAGTTAATTTAGTTGCAAATCGTGGTACAGTCAACAACAAAAGTTGAATACGGAACTCCCAGACCCGGGAAGTGTGTTTGAGTCCAAAAGCCGATGTTGGGGAAAATAGCATTCGGATCAAGTAAGAGATTTAAATCCATAATAATGAAGTTTTATTGAAATTTGAGGTTACTTTATTGATTTTGAATCAAATTGTATTAATTTTTTGAAACAATTCATAATATTTTGGCCAGATTTGATCGATATTCGATTATTCGATCACACATCGAAACAATGCAAACGATGCGCTAAAGATTAAGCTAGAGTGAAGGCTGATTTAATTTTAATTCGATTGAGTTTTAAATTGTTAGAGAAAAGAAATTCATATTTCATGTGATAAAACTACGAATTCCAAAGTTTAGTTAAAAACTTAGGCTTAGTTTTATAAATAATTATTTATGAATAAATGAAAAAATTTTTAAATAATATATGATTATTTTTGTTATTATTAAATATTAATTATTATTATATATTAATTATGCATTAGGAATAAATTGAGTTTTAACACAAAAATTATATCTTAATATTCAATTTTCTTACACTACATTGACGAAACCTAACAAGAAACGCGCATGAAATGCTATGTTTTCAGATAAATGAATAACTATACTTTTGTTGATGAATCTTTTTAAAGATTGAATATTGTTAAAAGACATATTTTTCCCTTCACAAAAAGCTGTGAAAAATTTCTACTGAAAGTTATGATTTTTTCAAAAAAGTGGTGCAACAAATTTTTTTCGTTTACAATTACATTAATAACTTTTGAACAATGATGATAAACACTTTGGCTTTTTCACCATCGTATTTCTGAGGTTTTAAACAATCATTTTAATATTTGTTTCATTTTTTTCAGTCAAATAGCTTATTTATGATCTTTGATAAGAATCTCGGGTCTCTCAGACCCACCTGTTTAGATATGTAAAAAAACGGTGGTGCTTTAAGGGTTAATAATAAATTATAAATTTCTTAATTTATTAAAAATTTAAAAAAAAACTAATTTTTATTAAAAATTATAGAAAAATATCATATTATAAACGATATTAGTCCAGCAATTACCTTAAATCAATAAGGTTTGTATCTTTTAGTTTATCTATTTGTACATGCGATGCTTTTTGATACGTCGACGAAAGGTGTTTGTAAAAACCGTCGAGTGAGCAATTTTGAAGCTCTATGATATACCTTTTTCAGTGAGATGAAAGATGTCGACACATTCCCGAAAAAACGATAGCTACTGATTCCGGCAATAATTTTTGGTAAGAGAATTGAGAATGCATGTCGACGTTAGAAAGAAAACTTGTTTGCGTCGGGTGGGTATGGATCCACCCAAAGGTTTGAATGTTGTGTTTCTCTTGAAGTTGTGCAATTCTTTCCTCCTCCAATGCCAGTACTGTATTGGATGTTCCAACTTGTTTGGGAACTATCAAGTGTGAAACAATCGACATATGATTATCATGAGGAATTCCACACAAATAAGCGCAAGACTCGATTCCAACGCGTGTGTTTTTCTCGACCAAACTAATGAATATATCGATCGCCGATTTTGAAATCATCAGTTGTAACAACTTTTTTGGCAAATCTATGAATACAAATTATTAATAAACTGTGATTATTCAATAGCCAGATGAAATAAGAAATGATTTACCTGTTTTTTCATCTTCTGATTCCAATGAAGATGCTGATTGCAGGTCCAGTTCATCGTCTATTTCATTGGCAATATCACTTTTTGATTCCAGTTCATGTTCAGAACTGTGAGCATCAAACGGTGTTTTTTCTTTGTTTGTAGGAATTTCAGGGGATTTTTCATCAACAGTTTGCATGTAAATATTTTGATCTCGATCAAATTATGTTATCAATTTAATTTTGTAAAGCTTAATAATTAAAGAATAAAGTTGTCACAACACTCATTCACACACATACACACTCATTCATACAAACATTCATACGAGTTTCGGGCTTAGCCATCAACGCCACCTACAAAGCATTCACCTCTCAGACATTCAGTTCTAAACAATCGTTCAATCCATTCACATCGTATGTGTAATCGTTTTTCTTATTTTGTTCAAATACATTGGTTCTCTTTCAACCAGTTTGTCTCATTGACTTTCGACCATTCCCTGTTCTGCTGACAGGTTATGGGCTTTCTGAACAGTTAAGCCAAATTCACGAAGTGATTATTAGAGTGATTGGTATAAGGAAAGCAAGAACCTTAGTCTTTCCACAACCATAAGCGGGGTGGGGGGGAAAAAGTGATTATTAGTAAACAAAGAATTTTAACAAACGAAAAGGAAAGTTGGTGTAGAAGTAAGATTCTCACATTTCTATATAATATACTTTTCACTTACTTATCAGTCATTGTTGCTGATAAATTAAGGATTTTTTACTCTCTTCACTGTTAACAAATTTTCTGGTTTGGATAAAAATTGTGTATGACGTTTTGAGGTTAAATGAAGTTTTCATTTTCATAAACATATGGTCAACATATATAGCTCAGTCGCAAGCGTGATTTAAATGAAAAAAACATGATGAATAGTATAATATAATATAATATAATAAATAAAATAAACGTAAATAATATTAGTGCTTTGAGAATATTTTTTTATGGGTTCAAGAAAAGGAAGCACCAAAACGAGGATGATTTTTTCTTCAACTCCTGTTAAAATCGACCAGAGTCCTGGAAAAGATAGTTCGATGGACACAACGTTGAGTGTAAAGGAACTTAAAAGGCCATCTTTCGAATCAAATCCGATCGGTGCTATAAAAGTTCTTGGCTGTTTCAAAACATACTTTCTTAATAGTGAGCGCCTGCCAGATACACTAGACATAAATCTCAAGGATTTGATTATCATGTCTTACGGAGAAGGAACAGAGAACCAAACAATCGATGTGGAACAAATTGACGACAACTTTAAAGATGATTTGATAAATTTGTGCCGAAAGTTTAACTTAAAACTAATTAAGCCGTATCATATCTCGCTCGTAGTCACACTCTCATACGCAATCAAATGGATTTTTCCTTCACTTAAAAACTACCTGGTGGAAGATGAGGATTTGATTAAAAAATTGGCTGAGACTTTACTTGAAAAACTCTTGATGAATCTTACGAATGATCATAAGCCTACGAATATCATAAGCCATAAAGATCAATCAAAAATCATCCTCGCGCTCCAGCGGTTTATACAAGATCCGTCCTTTTTGAAGCAGTCAAAATCTTTGATATTTGGGAATTTTCTGAAGACTCAATACTCTAAACAAGAAGAAAGAACACTACTAATTGTCCTGTTGGTGAAAATAAGTCTAATGGCTAAGATGCGACTTAGGGAATACAACCATTTGGTGAAAAATGCAAATGTTCTGCCTTTTTGTGATGGGAAAATCGATTGGCTTCTTCAACAATCATCGGACTGTATGAATTTGGAAAACAACTGCGATACATCAGACGTAGCAAGCACAGAAACGGCGACGCAAATTCATAGTAACATCGATGGGAAGAGCTTGGAATATATCATTTGCGTTACAAATAAACTCAGAAGAAACGCTGATCAAACTATTATAATCGAAAAGTGTGAAGGTGTAAATGTACCATTAAAGCTCGAAAGTTCAAAAACTCTAGATAATGGAAATCACTTGAACGACGAATGCATAAACGCCTATTTCTGCCTCATTGACAGACGGTCTCATCGATCAAATTTGCCAACGGTGTATAGTTTTGATTCATTTTTCCTTGAATCACTGAAAAATCCAGTGATTCTAGGAAGCAAAAGATTGCTTAAAGTACCGAAATATGTTTCGGCATTTTCGTACTTTTTTTTCCCCTATCAATGAGAAAATCGTGCCTCATTGGTACTTGATAGTATTTGAAACGCAGTCAAGTTTACTGACAGTGTATGACAGTATTGCAAAAAGAGTCCTCCGATATCTAAAGGGGACACCCAACATCGGCCTGACCTTTGAACGGGACCACAACCCTCTCAAAGGGTTTGTGGACGCAGATTGGGGAAGCTGTCGCGAAGATCGGCGATCCTATACTGGATACATCTTCATCCTTGCAGGAAGTCCAATCTCCTGGGATGCAAAGAAGCAACAGACGGTCGCTCTTTCCACCACCGAAGCGGAGTACATGGCCCTCTCCGAGTGTGCGAAGGAGGCCATCTACCTACAACGCTTCCTCAAAGAACTGGGTCACGACGACTTAGCCAAACTTGTTGTCCACTGTGACAACCAAAGCGCCATAAAGCTGGCTGAAAATCCCGTCTTTCACGCCAAAACAAAGCACATCAAGATGAGGCACCATTTTGTTCGAGAGGCCATCCAGGACAAGCTGCTCATCGTAGAACACATCTCCACTTCAAATCAAGTTGCAGATTTTCTCACCAAAGCTCTCCCGAGGCCTAAGCACTGCTGGTGCACAGATGCTGCAGGACTACGCCCTAAGCAATAACCCCTTACTCGAGGGGAAGTGTCACAACACTCATTCACACACATACACACTCATTCATACAAACATTCATACGAGTTTCGGGCTTAGCCATCAACGCCACCTACAAAGCATTCACCTCTCAGACATTCAGTTCTAAACGATCGTTCAATCCATTCACATCGTATCTGTAATCGTTTTTCTTATTTTGTTCAAATACATTAGTTCTCTTTCAACCAGTTTGTCTCATTGACTTTCGACCATTCCCTGTTCTGCTGACAAAAGTGGGTCACGACCCGAGGAAAAGCAAATTGACTTGACGATCTAAGACTACGATTTTTCAGATGACCGGTTTTCTTTTTAGTACAGTTCAGGCAGTTTTCTATGCTATGTAAGTGCACGGTTCTCACCTAGTGCACTCACCCGGGCGATTCTCACCTGCTCGTCAACTCGCTAGACTCTCGTCTACGCGACCTAACCTGGT
>JAAMPD010002521.1:0-14474 GCA_025266255.1 Trissolcus basalis
CTCGGGTTCGATTCAAACGTTCGTTTTGAATCGAATTTAACATTTTGCTATCCCAGCCGTAATTCTTGTACTTGACGACGTCGGTAACGGCGCCCACTGCTCAACCCAGTGAGCTTAGATTAAATTAAAGAAATTTAATTTAATCTATTGCGAACTTTTGTGTGTAGATTAATTGTGATCTCGCACAGTAATGTTTTATGTAATGAAATAGCAGCAATAACGAAGGCCATGTTCCGTTGTTTCGTAATGAAATCTCTGTTCACTGTTTTACATTTATCATTATTATTCATAATTATAATTTGTTTCTGTGTCGGTTTTGTTTCTATTATTAGTTTTATTTAAACGTTTTTTATATATTTTTTATAAAATAAACAAAAATACTATCTACTTACTATAAAAGTAAAGTAACTTTCGATGTTGGCGGGTAATATTGTTCAAAATGCTTGAACAATTTCTGGTTACTCGAGTACGCTCGATTCGTGCTTGATTTGGATTGGAAAACGCTATGTCAGAAAAGTGAAGAATGAATACCGCAGATAATTGAGTAATCAAAACATGCCAGCAACAGCAGTTGGACTCTATCTGAAACCTCGACGGAGAAAAATCGTTGAAAATTTTGCTGCTATTAGTGCCCAACAAGACAAGCATCCTGTTAGTTTGTTTGGTGATGAGTACGTTCGAGCCAGAGTCCTACCCCAACATGAAGTTCTGCATCCAGTACGCGTCGGCAGGCGTGCCTTTGTGTCCTCAGCTTCACCGTCCTCTCCGATGACTCTCTGCTTCTGCTCTGTCTATCTCATGCCCACCTCCTCGTACGAGATTGAGCTTCACCATCCTTTCCGATGACAGTCTGCTTCTGCTCTCTCTCTCTCTCTCTTACATGCCCTCCTCGTTGTACGAGATTGACCTCGTGATTGACTGTTAGATATTTGCAATGCACTGTTTTCATCTCAGGCTTACAACAAGAGGTTTTAGATCCACGCATCGTTCTCTAACACCTTTCTAAAGAACCTGCAGGGTTGCGTGGGCTTGGTCGAGCCGTGACTATTGAGTACAAAGGCTACCGGCGCCACATTAGTGAGTATGGTGTGCATTGGAACTTCTTCATGACCCTCGCATTCATCAAGTTGTTGTCGTCGCTAATGGTCAGTCGCATCAGCTGCAAGTACTCGTTCGGCCCGAGAGTATAGCTGTTGGTCTACACGAATACTTGCTCAGCAATCGAGGCTTCGACAAGTGAATTCTGGACTGCGTCCCAAGGGACTATTTCGTAGCTGCCAACCGCGAGAGCCAAGTTTCGATATCGGGCCACACGTCGGCATCTATCTCTGCTGCATCTCTGTGGGCAGGCTTATTCAATCAGCGCACCGTCGGTCAAATTTCAACTTTTACTCCTTGCCAGGACTTAAATACAACTCCAATATTGTATTCATTATTGCATTATTCGTCGTCTTAGTGATGGATTGGCTTGGGACAAGTCCCTTGCGGTGTCATGAGAGTGGTCAATTTTTGCTATGTCACTTGAATCATCGGATTATGCATTTTCGCGCTTAGAAACCTCATGTCATAATAAAGATCATAAACATGAATATCTTTGCATATAAGCAACGCTAGAGCGGTGTACATTCAGATCGGATACACTAGCATTCATGGCACCCAGACACAAGATTGAACAGAAATTATGTTGGACTTTTGTTTTGTTTATATTTTGTTGATACCTCCAACTCAGGGAGCTAATTGTTTATCATAACGTTCAGCAATAACTGTAAATAAGAGACTGAAGCTGATATTCATTTTGTTAATAAATTGTATTAACTTGTCAACTTTATATTAAAACACGGTTCTTTTTTTTCATAGTTTTCATTTAATATTTTGTCTTTACTTTTCGAAACATTAAATCCATTTAAGTCGTTCAAAAAAAGAACTGTAAAGACTTGAGACAATTTGTGTAATATTCATAAACCAAGTACATTTTTGCATAGGTAAAGTAGAATATATTTTTTTCCATTTTTTCTTTTACATTGTAACTTACTTCTTTCATCAAAGTTTACCATATTAATAATATCTTCATCAAATTTCTTTACTTTCATCGCGGAATTTCAATTAAACTCATGTAAATGTCTGAAATTCAAATTGGTGATTTTAGAACTTCCTTTCAATACTCTTTAAGAAGTCGATTTTATTACTAAAAAAATATGTACATATTCTTTTATAAAAGCGTAAAAAAGAATTCGAATTTCTTTGGGATTCTCGATCTTTAGTTTAACTTTTGTAGTTTTTCTCAGGATTTTTGTATGCAACTTGTCTTGGCCTTTATAAGGACTTTCGCTTTGTTATGGGATACGGGAGGGAGGGGGTGGTCGAGTTCCATTTCACGAGACTGCTTGCCAACGGGGCTGCGGCCCCGGATATTCAGGTTGTGCTATTTGAGGTGATACGCATGGCAGAAATCTTCCCCGCGGATAATACAATTTAAAGTATTGCAGTGTAGCTTCAGTGACGACCGCAACGTATATATTTAGTCGCATATCTCCCCAGAAATTTTAGTTTGCCAATCCAGCATCTCTCCACGCCCAATCCAACTTGTGAGTCGCGTTGAATTTGGACAGCATCGTGATTTGCTTTCTCTTGTACCCCCGGATTTTCTGACACGGCAAACCACACCGCCCGCGTATCTCTTACGCCCCCAAAAAATGCTATGACATACCAGGATCTTAACTCAGGTCGCGATTGTTGAGTCACGCTGTCGTATTATCTTGTTCATTTCATTAAAGTAATTCATGTCATCGTATAGCACGTAGTCTAATAATTGACATTCGGTGGGCTGTGGTTTTTTTATTGTTAGTTGTATTATATCGTCGGCGGGTTTTATCAGCTGTAACATAAGCGCCATCGTCAAAATGAGAGGTCCGCCACTTTGTCTGTCACAGGCGTGGTACTGAGCAATGGCACACTTTTGTTTTTGCGCTCGAGTTTGACGTCTCGTGAATTTCCATCCACTTGTCTTCACCGAGGCTTCTTTCCTGTAGGTGGTGCCATTGCCGCCTATGCTCTCCGATAGTCATTTCATTGGCTATGACGCTGCAGCCTTAAGAAGCGCTGATAGGTGGTCCTGACTGTTCGTCTTGCTTCTGTACGTGTAGTTCATCGTTGCTTTCAATTCTTGGAATTGTATAAAAAGGCTTTAGTATAAAAAGAAGGTGTTTGTGATAGTGCTCACTAATGCAGCCCTGAAAGTAAAAATTACACGCGAAGACTTTTATACTGGCTCTCTACCGCGAGTCTGCAATCCATAAGGTTGTTAGACTGAAGTAAACTGTCAAATTCATTGATCTCTTGGAGTAAGCATTTACGTAGTTATCGCATCCACTTTTTCCTACATAAATGTTTTTTGTATTCCCAGATTTTCCGGATTCATTTCAACAAATTCCATTTATCACTTTCAAGATTATTAAAACTTTTTAAAAACCAACTTATAACTTGTGATGATTTTTTTCCGGATGTCTGTGAAGCTAGACAGACAAGTATATTGTTAGGGGTTGAAATTTTTTTTAATTTACTGCTCATTTAGTGCTAATTTTGACCGCAATTAGAAATTTTTGTGCTATTGTTTATTTAACAGAATCAACATGGTGGGCCAGCATCACATACAGCTGCACTGCCATATACGAATGCGCAATTATATTACCTATTCAGTGAAATCGACACACATATCATTATTGTGCTATTTAAGTGCTACAAATTAGTAATATTTAAACATTGTTTATTTGTTATAAAAAATTTACTAAACAACATAAAGTTATTAATAATTAATACCTGGTCAAGACTAATTTCTAGTGTGATTGTAATCATTTACTTTTATGTAGCAAAGAAGTATTTAATAATTTTGGTGTTTGATTTATTATGCGGAGTAATTAATCACTGATTGTTTATAATAATTTCTTAACAATAAATTTTTGTTCTATTTAGACTTACAAATTGCATAAGATTAAGACATCAAAATAATTATAGGACAATTATTAATTCAAGATTAAATATTTATGGTTTCGTTTTTAAATTTAAGATATTTACAACATTAAGTGAATAACATTAAAGATTATTTGGTTTTTCGTATGACAAATTATGTGATTTACATAAACTTCAACTAGACTTTGTAAAGTCTAACAAAACGAACCACAACTATTAACCAATTGCTAAAAAAAAACAAGAGTAACAAAACGGACCACTGCTAATAAACAATAGAAACAGAAACAAATAAGATTAACAAAACGAACCGGGACTAATAAACAAATGGTTCATTGTATGTTTATTGTCCCGGTTCGTTTTGTTCTGCTGATTTGTTTATTTTTGTTATTTAAAACAAAACCGAAAAAAATCGACACAAACTTAACACATAATTAGCACTTTATTATCGTCACAAGATTGAGGTTTCATTTTCTTAAGTTTTATTTTTTTAAAACTCTTTGAAATTTTTTGTTCCAAAAAAATTAATTTTTGAAAAATTCATATGCGTTTTGCTATAGAAAATAATAGAAAAAAAACCATTTTGCAGAATCGGAGAAGGAATTAGACGCACAACGCCATCGTTGTGCCAAGCTAAGCATGAGCATGTTTGAAAATACAGTCGATACAGATAACGATGATGAAGACACTGTTGCCCAAGAAGCAGCTGAATTGAAGCGACAGAAGAAGGTAATGTTATGAAACATGATGCATGAGCACTTTCTAGATGTATATTTAATAATTCGTCCAGAAGTGTCTAAAAAACGAGCTTAAATATAGTTGTGTTAGAGTGGCAAATCATAACGCGCGGTGTTTCGTTATCTTTGTTTCTGACACAGATGAACATGCTGATTTGCCGAACTGTTTTTCTTGCAAAATCAGGATGCTTTACCTTGCCCAAAATGTAAGGCTAACCTTGCACGAACTGGAATCTCTTGAGTTTCCAAAATGCGCATAAAACTCATGCGACGCGAGCAACAGCGCATTGCCAATTTCATGCTATCCCATGTCATGCGGGCATAATCCCGCCCATTTCTCATCCGTGTTGGACGCTCGGTTGTTTGCGTGAACGTGACGTCTCACATTCATTGTTCTTTGAGTGTAAATCGTAGTCACACGCGTACATATGCACGTACGAATATTTTTATATTCTAATTAAAATTTATTTATTTTTTACTGTTTTAAATGACCCTACTTTTCTGTATGATTTTTAGAAATAATGCTTTATTGAATAATTCCAATTTCGAACAATGGCACATTTAAATAAAATAGTAAAATTAATTTTATTATGAAAATTTCGTGCGTGTGTGTGTATGTGTGTTTACGGGTGTGTGCGTGGAAGTTTATATATGCGTGTATGAATGTGTGTACACACATATGACCACGACTTACACTGAAGGAACTCTGAATGTTACGTGACGTTCACAACCGAGCCTCTAACATGGATGAGAAATGGGTGGGGTTATGCCCGAATGGTATGTGATAGCATGCGCTCTGAGGAAGCGATGGGACATGCCAAATCAGCAAGGCGCTCTTGCCCGCGTCGCATGAGTTCCATGCGTCTTTTTGGAAACTAAGAAGTTTCCACTTTGCGTGTGAAAATCTTATATTTATTGCAAGGCAAACATGCGACACTTGCCAGAATATATCCACGCCAGTGCCGCATTTTATTTAAAAGAAGATAGTTTTTTATACTTCTCTTTTTGGCGCTAAATCAAAAATTTTTTATTTTATTCTAACAAAATTGAATAAAAATGTAATCGTTGATTTTTTTCAAAATAAATAAACATTTTTCGTAGAATTTTTTAATAGAAATATTTTTTTTCATAGGAAAAATTTTGTTTCATTTTTACAGCATTTTTGTACAAAAATATATAAACAATGTACGACGATCAAGTTAGTTTTTCTAATGGAAAAATATTAACTGTCATGACAAAATTGAAAAAAGGTTAAGATAATAATAATTGAAAACGGTTTCACAACATTTAATTCAGAAAATCGTCAAATTGACGTGTTGGGCGTTTCAGGTTTACTCATAAATATTGCTTTATAGAACAGTCATTTTTTTTAAATTTCATTACCATTTAAAAGAGTATTAAAAATTATTTTAAGTCACAAAAGGAATTTTTGAAACATACGATTTTACGGAAGTGGTAATTAATGAACCGAATGCGTGAAAATGACGCACTTGGGCGTTCTAGTGTTAAAGACCGTTAACCATTAAACAAATTTATTGTTTTTGGTTGTGGTTGCTATTGTTGGGGAACAAATATTTACTTGTTCTTTTTTTTGTAGGAAAAAGAGAAAATAGTCAAAGATAGTTCTCAGAAGATTTCATTGTCTATCATTGACAGGAAAAAGATTCTGTTGTCACAGCGACAACCACTCACCGACAAATGCGAAAATGTAATGTTAAAAAAATAGAAGAAAATCAGAAACGAGCTGAGTTATTGGTAAAAAAGAATGAACGAAAAAGAGAATCTGGTGAGGAAGCAGCTTTTTCTTTTGGCAGAGAACTCGTACGTTCAAATCAAGAAATCGGAGTTTCAAAAGTTGATGACTAACCAGAGGGTGATGTGGCGAGTGATGAACCGTTTTTTATCACGTAAGTTCACGAAATGCTCATAATCACTTTGTTTTTAAGCGTTCACACCTGCTCTGTCCACTTTTCACTTTTTATATAATTAGTACAAATGTGTCACAAATATGTATTATTGAAGTCAGTTAATGAACATATTTTCAATCTATTGTAAAATTTATTTTATTTTTATATGAAATTAATCTGAACTCATTTACAATCTTGTAATATTAGTAGCTGGTTCATTGTAAGTCACTCCTATATCAAAAACCAAAATTTTTCCCCCCGTGAACGGTAGTGATGTAATATTACCACCATATCGTAATACCATAATTGAAATATAATTTTTTAGTAACTAACCCCGAGTCTTTATCACCAGAACTGTATGATGATATGAAGAAAATCGACTACAAACTGTTTGCGCTGAAGCCGAACGTTGAGAGCAGCACACAAAATGTGGTATGTTTTTGCTAATACGACCCAAACACTGGCTATAATGAAATGAAGAAAGCAAATTTTTTCTGGCGTCTTGAAATATGAAAAGTTCAATACATTAATGTTGACGCGTCAAAAATCGCTGTAAAAATAGCAGTTCTGTACAAGTGCAATAGTGAGAAACAAGAATGAATCTCCCTTCACTTTGTTCATTTATTCGTACTGCAGGGCGTTCCCCACCACAAATTCTGCAAGAATTATGATGATGGGCTGTTGCGTACCACGTGATTGCATTTATACACACACAATATAACATTTTCCTACGCTCCTCACACAGAGACGTTTGAAGACTCTGCAGTACAAATGAGTTAAAATAGAAGAAAGTCAGTAAAGAAACGGTTTTTATTGAATCGCTTGATTTTGAGTTTACACAGTGCTGTTTCTGCTGTCATCTAAAATGAGTAAATCCTTTTCATTCTGTATGTGCACATGCAATCAATACCAGAAGTGGAAAATGATGAACTAGAAGAGAACGATACTTCTCTTTGTGACGTACGTTTGAACGTTGATCGCTCATTAAAAGATGGTCAAAGTTCATCAAATACTGCACTTTCCAGCGAATGTCCAGCAGAGAAATCAAAAACCGATGAAGTGTTATCGGAAAAGGACGAGACAGATGCAGCAGCTGCTAAATTTGCTGAAGGTATTCAGGACTAGGACTTTTTTTGTGAATGGTTTTATTAAGTAATTTCGAAAATTCTAGTAACTTTTGTACAATGCTCTTTTACTGGTTTTTAACGGTGATATAACAGTAACATATAAGTAAGTAGCTCGAACTTTAGTGGCACAGTTACAGCACCGTTATAATACCGTTAAGGGTGTCCCTAAACCATGCCTTTAAATTAATAATTAAAAGTATGCCGTTAACGATGCAATTAAAGTAATTCATGAAAATGCGTTTCAGGATTGTCGACTGTTGATACGAGCACTCCTGTCAAGTTGCGTAGCATAACAGAAATCAGTCCCATTTCAACTCTTGAAAATCACTGGAATTACTTTATCGATGACAACGATGTCCAACGTAGCAACCACCCGCATTAGACCTTTCAGATGATCCTCACCCAGAGGAAACTGGCATTTCAGCTGTCATAAGTCCATCAACTGTTGGCATGGAAACCACTGCCGGCAATAAAGATATCTTAAGCGATAAGACTGTTGTTAAAGGTCCTTCAACCAGTGCTGTTAACGCAGAAGGCGATAAACGTGATACAAGCACGGATTCAGAAGACGATGAATTGGAGGCGGGATTGTTCACACAAACGGAAGATGAAAGGGTGAGCTCATTCATATAATAAAAATGAATGAAAGTCTAAAGTTGTCTGCAAGCTGTTGAAAAGCGTGATCGAAAATGCGTGCTGACATTTTTGTTTGATTTTCAACATCATGTTTTAAAATTTCATGTCATCGTCGACAATGGCGGGTAATACGGACGGAGTAACATCGTTTTACGAAACTTCGTATCAGATTGACTTGAGGTAATAATAAAAATTACCAAATTGAATAAAAAAATATTACTAAAAATGTTACCGTCAAATTGGGTGACTTTGTGCAATCATTATTTTTCCTAATTTTTAAGTTGAAATCTAAAAAGACTCAGTTAGGAAGTATTATGTTTTCCATAAAATAATGAAGTTAATAAATGCCGAAAAGAACTTTTTCCTTTATCATAAATTTACTTCTTGCTTAAGGTGTCCGTACTACCCGGCTTCCCCCTACGAAGCGAATTTTTGTCACAGAGTGACTTCATGTCAATACTTTCTTTTCAGTTTTACATCGGTAATGGTTTATACAAAGATGCCGAGACTTGGAGAAAAATTAAGAAAGAGAAAGATGGAGCGTTCATAAGAAGTCTGTTTACGATGATGTGGTCCAGACAAGAAATGTTGACAAGAGCTTTCGACCTAACGAAATTGAAAGATGGCGAAGAACGAAAGATGATGAAAAAATTCACGCCAAAAAAAGTCGACCGTGTTGTTGGTATGTTTCCTATTAATTCAGCATTGTTCAAATAAAAAAATCTCTATTCTCTTTTTTTCTAAGTCTATGAAACGATATTTTTCAGCGGAACTTTTTTCGGCGGTCATGACATCAATTATTGAATTATTTTTTTGAATTAACCTTTTACCTATAGAGGCAGTACTCTGTACTGACTAGTAAATCGGTATCTGTGGACGGAGTAAGTACAGGGTACTGACCTATTCCGAATGAGGACATATTTTGTTGTTTACGAAGAATACCGTCGTATATTTCATTAATCTAATCCTACGATTCACACAAAAAAACATCCGGCCTAAGATACTGACTCATTTGGACGTCTGTCCTTGTAGAATTAATTTTGGATCATTTTTCAAACGATTTTGTTCGATTATTTATGGATAAGTCACCTTTATTTTTTTATTTAGAATTATAATTGGGGACTTTCTTACTGACATTAGTGAGTGCAACGAACAATTTTATATTTCGAAACCTTTGTTTGCACTATGTAAACTTGTGAATTCGTGATTTGTAGTGTAACGGTGTGCGTCTAATTAGAATAAGTTCTATCAAACTATTATAAGAGAACAATTTATAGCTGATTCTCTTACATTGACACTTTTAAAATTATGACATCCGCTATGAATAATAGATGGATCTTAAAAGTATATCCAAAACAATACCCAGAAGTTAGTTATTAAAAATTTTAAAATATGGGCCTTAAATTATTACAGAAATACACTCGTCATTTTCGTTACTATTTTTATTACCTTAAAGACAACTAAAGTCCATTAGAAACTCCAAAATTTCGAGATTCCCAATGACGAGCTATTGTCTATAATGATCGAAGGCCGGAAACAAAGCGACGCGTGACGCCTGATTGACCGGTCGTAAAATCGGTCCATCAGGTATTAGACTAGAAAAAGGAACTTAGGCATTTCATCTAAATATTTTGTTCGCGGAAAATGTCGCGTTGTATAAGTCATAAAACTAAAAGCATTTTTGTTATAAATCTTAACGCGATGCCTAAATTCAAGTTTTCTAATTGTTATTTATCACTTAGCGAACATGGTCCAGCTAGCCCATCTATTGTTTATGACTTTGTTTGTCAACTACGTCATAGGACCCCCATGCTAGTTGGACCAAAGATAAATACCCGAACCCGGCCATGGCAGGACAGTTCCTAATTTTCCACCGAAGCTAACGCTTGCACTTGCTGCAACGCCGTGAGCCATCCGCGCCGTCGAAATTGTACACTGTAGTTGCGCGCTTGTGTGTGTGTGTGTGTGTGAGCCAGGCCCCGACGCCACTCTATTGAGAGCCCTGTCCTGCCCGCAGCACGCATCTCTTTTACCATTTTTCATCAAATGTAAGTTACAAGAAATTTGCTATGTTCAATGAATAAACCAATGGTTATTATGAAATGTCGTTAGTGAATTCAGGCTCCTGTCCCCCTTTTTCCAAACAAATAATTCTAAGACGTTACACAAAGATTAGTACAGCAGCGCTGGTACGAGGCATGGATGGACTTTTAAAAAACCTGGAAGCAAATTTATTGCAGTTTGTCGATGACATACTCGTGTTCTCAAAGAGCTTCAAAGAACATTTGGAAAATTTAGAAGAAGTCCTGAAGAGATTTAAAAAAGGAGGAGTGACGCTAAACTTTGAGAAATCAAAGTTTTTTCAACAGAAAATCAAGTTCCTGGGACATATTATGACAACAGATGGAATAATGCCAGATCCAGAGAAAATCCGAGCGATAAAAGAATTTCCAAGACCGAAGAGTGTCAAACAGATGCAAGGATTTCTTGGAACGGTAAATTTTTACTCCAAGTTTACCAGCAAACATGCCTATGAAACAGTCCCACTGTTGGAACTAATCAAGAAGAAAAATAAATGGAATTGGACAGAGGATAAAGAAACAGCCTTCAACAAAGTGAAAGATTTATTTATAGAGGAGGTAATGTTAAAATATCCAAATCCTAAAAAGCCATTCATTCTTAGAACGGATGCAAGTGATAGAGCACTGGGAGCAGTCCTATCACAAATAGATGAGGATGAGCAAGAAGGAGTTGTCTCATTTGCCAGTAGGACTCTGAAAGGAGCCGAAATTATGTATACCACAACTGAAAAAGAATTACTTGCAATAGTGTGGTCTTTAGAGAAATTCAGAACATACCTATTTGGTGCAAAAATAGTCATACATACAGATCACAAATCTTTGATTTTTCTGAAATCATGTGACTCTTAGACTTTAGACTGTCACGTTGGATATTGAGAATCCAAGATTATGACCTAGAAATAAAGCACTGTGAGGGAAAAGCGAACATAGTGGCAGATGTCTTGAGTCGTCAATGTCCTGATATGCCGCAAGACGGGCAAAATAATAGGATCGTGATCAATGAATTAGCTGGCAAAATCTCAAAAATGTTGGGAGAGAATTTGAGAAACTTGGGACAACTCCAGAACCAAGACGAAAAATTAACAGTGATTAAGAAAAATCCCACGGGCAATTACAAAATAATAAATAAGGTACTTTGCAAGAAGACAAAGGAAGGAAGCAAAGCGTATCTTCCGGAAAAAATTCTAGAGCAATTCATCGATGATTGTCATGAGATGTATGGACATATAGGAGCAAAAAAGTGTTTCGAATTAATAAGAGAGGATTTCTATTATCCAAAATTGAACAAAAGGATCAGACAAAGAATAGCCTCTTGTGACTCTTGTCAGAGGAACAAGGTCACGAATCAAACAATGTTTGCAGAAATGCAGAATTTAACCCCTGAAAAACCTGGCGATTTACTTTCCATTGATTTTTATGGACCACTTCCCACTGCGAGAGCAGGGATGAAGTACATTCTCGTCGCAATAGACGCATTTTCGAAGTTAGTGAAACTATACCCAATGAAAAAGGCCAACACGATGGCAACAATTGATAGAATATTTAAACATTACATTCCGAATTATGGAAAGCCAGAAAGAATTTTGAGTGATAGGGGCACTCAATTTACATCCGAGAAATGGAAAGAAAAGTTGAAAGAAGAAAAAATTCAACACATTCTCACATCAGTGAGGCATCCTCAAGCAAACATTGTAGAAAGAGTAAATCGAGAACTCTCTAGATTTTTCAGATCCTTAATTAAAAACAGACATACAAGTTGGGCTAAATGGATCCCAATTATTGAAGATTGTATGAATGAAGTCCATCATGACACAACGGAATTTACTCCCGAAGAATTGCATTTAGGCGAAAAGCCAATCAGAGCCTGGGCGAAGTATTTCACAATACCCCCAGATGAAAAAAGAGAATTGTCATCTGAAGAAAGACTAATGATGGCAAGAGAAAGGATAAGGAAAAAGGGAGCCCAAAGAGCGGCAGCGTTCAATCGAACGCATAAACTGTTTAATTTTGAAGTGGGAGATCTAGTGTTAGTGAAAGCAAATGTGGTCTCGGATGTATCGGAAAAATGAATCGCGAAATTCCTAAGTGTTTATAAAGGTCCGTATCGAATCGCGAAAAAGATTGGAAAAAGTAGTTTTGTTTTAAAACACCTCGACTCAGAGATAGAGCGAGGCGTTTTCAATAGTTTAAGTTTCAAAAGGTACTTAAAACGTGATGAAAAGGAGGTCACTTTATTTATGTTACAGCTTGAGAGGTCACCTGAAAAGAAAAAAAGAAGGAAAGATGAGAAAGGTGAAAAAAGGAAAGGAGGAGAGAAAGAAGGAGAGAGAAGAGATGGTGCAGAGAGCAGGTGGTCTGGATGTGTGGCTGAAGTTGAGTGAAGAGGAAAAGAATGAATGGAGAATGCAAGGAAAAGAGGTGTGGAAGAGAAGACAGGAAGAGAAGGAGAAAGAAGAACGAAGGAGGGAATGGACAAAAATTAGAGAAAGGGAAGAAGAGTTGCCAGGATGCAGATGGATGAGTGTGGAAAGGAAGAGAGATGGAGAGGAAAGGAGACCAGCAAAGGAGAGGCTAGGGCCGAAAGTCGACCTCGAAGAAGGAAAGGAAGGAAACGAAAAGACTGATAAAGGAAAAGGGACGGGAATCAAGGACAGGTTGGGACCTCGAGTGGAAAGTGAAGAAGAAAGGAGAAGAAGGTGGAAGGAAGAGGTCAAGGAAACAAGAAGGAAGGAAAGAGAAGAAGAAAAGGATGGAAAAAGGGATATGGAGAGAAAAAAAATGGAGCAGGAGATAGAAATGATAAGAGCAGAAAGGACAAGGATAAAGGAGGAAAGTAGGAGGATAAAGCATCAAATGAAAAGGATTGAAATTGAGAAATGAGTGAAGGAGGTAGGAGAATCAAAGACGGAAGCGGAAGAATCAATCGAGAGTCTGAACGAAGGAAAAGGAAAAAAGAAGATAAAGATGGAAAAAAGGCAAATAAGCAAAGAAAGAGAGGAATTGGAAAGGAGATATGTAGAGGCGAAAAGAGATTATGGGTTTTGGGTGAAAGAAGTGAGAGCTTGGGAAAAGACAGAAAGAAAAAGGAAGAGGAAGGGAATAATTGAAACGGAAAGAGAGAAGGAAGGAAGAGAGAAAGCACGTGAAAAGGAAAAGGAGTATGAAAGAAAGAAAGAAAGGATAGTAGAAGAGGTGAAAAGGATCATCAATGAGGAAAGAAAAAAAGGAAAAGGTGAAAAAGGAAATGAATGGAAATTGACCGAATGAAAGAGAGTGAATGAAGGAACGAATGAAAAGGAGAATGAAGAAAACAAGAAAGAACAGGAGGAAGAGAATAAATCAAAGGAAAGGAGGAAGATTAGCTTTGAAGAAGTAAGGGAAAGGAAAAGGAAGGAGGAGGGAGTAGGGGAAAGCAAAATAAGTGAGGAAGAGGAAAGAAGATTAGAGATCGAAAGAATGAAGGAGAGAGAGAAGAAGAAGAGGGAGGAGATCAAAAGAAAAGCAGAAGAGGAGGACACGGTGAGAAGATGCCGGGAGTGGGACCTGTACAAGGAACTCGACTTGGACTTTGGGGCCTACGAGTTCGACCCACAGGCCTAGATTCACAACATTCACGCCATGCAAAACACTCAGACCAGATTCACACACACATTCACACCATGCCGAACACTCAGACCAGATTCACACACACATTCACACCATGCAAAACACTCAGACCAGATTCACACACACATTCACACCATGCAGAACATTCAGACAAGATTCAGACACACCCCAATACCTTTTTATAGCCCTCATTTTCATATTTTAATCAAACATTTGTACTTACATTCATACTTTTATTCACACCAATTTATCGTATTTTCTACATTTATACCTCATTTGTACTTCTATATCTCATTCAAACACCTCAATTATACGTTTCATTCATACATACATGCCTTTTTATTTATGGAACCTAAAATAGCCTGAAAATTTTTGTTTGGTAAATGAGATTCAACTTGTGCCCCAAGTCTCACCTCA
>JAAMPD010002522.1:0-14483 GCA_025266255.1 Trissolcus basalis
AGCTAATTTTGACAAATAAGCATAAAAAATTACTAAATTAATATTAATTTTTCATGTTCATTCATCAAAATTTGCTGTAAACTTCAATTTTTTTCCTGAATTTTAGATTTGTCCCTCATATACTGTACAGTTCAGTAAATTTTAATATAATTCTTTTCTCCGTGTTATTCTAGGGTAATAAACTTTAATTGATTATTATCATAAAGCATTTACGGCGCATTCACCTGTAGAGACAAAAAATTGACTTACATATTTTGCGAGTTGTTGTTTTGATGAGACAGAGAGAGGAGCTGTAATCTCTCTCTTTGTGAAAAGTTATTTACTTGCACGCTTGTTCTATGAAATTAGCAAGCGCTTTAATTTGAACTTGCTGTTGAAAATAATTGCTCCGAGTCAAAAGGAAAATTTGTTGACGAAACAGCAGACAAAAATTCTTGTCTTTATGAGTGAGACAAAGACTTATTTAATTTAAATACAGTTTGCCGGTTGCAAGTGGAGGATCGTTTTCTTTTAATTGGCCGTTCATTTTCTTTGTGGCCCTGAGCCATCTCCCGAGCTAAATTTGAACTAATCTGATTTTGATTTGAAAAGAGCTCTTTTGTTAATTGATATCAAATTTGCAAGATTGCAAATAACCCATTGCAGGCTGCATTTGCAAGTTCAAAGCTGCAACATTTTAATTGGTCAAAGAGCTTTATTTGAAAATGGATTTCAAAAAAAGGTGTGGAGTGCAACAAAAAGGCTGCAGAAATTCGATATCTGTTTGTGTGTATAACGGTAGCGAATTGATGAAATGAGCAATAATCGTTTGAAGTTACAAGCATAAAATTCAACAAGAAGATAACAAACGAGAATGCTCGGCTGTGTATTGTCGCGATTTTTTTTCGATCGATTGCCGATTGCGTGAGATCGATTCGAGGATGCACAGCTGCGTCGTCAGGGATCGCTGAAGACATCTCGGTTCAAAGAGTCAATCTCATTATAACGGGCTGGTATCCATTTCGGAGTCAGAATCTACAAAGTTATAAAGGCCTGGGAACTCGAAACGGTGGCCAACCAAACGGCACCGGCGTCGTTCCGTTATGGCCATGATAGTGGCAAATTCGGTTTTCAGCAATAAGGAAGGGATTTGTCGCGTGGGTCTCTCGCGCTCGTACAAGACGCCTCGACGACATACTAATGAACCACGAGCGTTCAGATATGCGCCAGGTGTAAACCGCGCGTGGGTCATTGAACATCAGAACAATTGTATTCAATTTTCTAGTCTGCTCCCAAAACAAAACAGAATTTCAATTTCTTTTCATGGCATTACGTGTAATTTGTGTTTACATTTTTTTTATATATAAAAACTATCGAAATTAAATTCACATTACAACTCCTTTCATGACTCCTGATACGCAAATAGAATTCCTGATTTCTCAAAATCTATCAAAAAGGTAAAAAACGTAAAATATTCCCCCTTTTTTTTCAAACATTCTTTTTTCACTTTTAGTTAAAAACTCAAATTAGGAGACTAAAAATTACAACTTTTATAGACACAGTTGACTTAAAAATTTTGTTCACGCAAGTGGATAATTTGATTGTTCAAAGTGTGTGCTCGTCTGATGAAAAAAGAATTTGATTAAATAAAAGAAAAATGTTAATTCGCAATTTTTAGCAAGTAGAAATCCATATAAGATAGAAATAATGAGGCAGGCAATGAAAAAATAAATGTCGGATCTTTCAGCGTTGGATTTTTAATACGAGAAACAGCAAACACGTGACAGGCAGTTGCGGAAAACACGCGCCCACTCCGAAGCATTATAACGACGAGAGATAATGCCTGGGGATCGTTAAACCTTCGTCGCGACGACGCTGCCGCGTCGCATGATAGGTGGCCTCGAGACTTTTATTCGTCGGTTAAAGAGCTGGCGTATTCACGGTGCGACCGAAGAATTCACGCACGTGTGCGTGAACTTCATATTAAAGTTGCTCGACGCGGCCTCCGATACGCTCTGTTCCGCTGATGACGCGTTGCCTTTTTTTTTTCTAAGCTGGCTTTTCGTTTAATTTTGTACTTTCGCGAAAAGTCGTTCTTGGAAAGTAACGAATTTGAGGAGGCGGTAAAAATGATTTAAAGTGGATGAAAAAAGATTATGCGCAAGAATTTTTAAATTAGATCTCATCATTTTTGTTTTCATCCTTCGCAGTTTTCTTTTTCGTCACTTCTCGTTTTTTTTTTTTTTCTGCTGAGGCTTGAACTTGATTACGAATTCATGACCTATATTATTTGAAGATACTAGAGCGTTCATTTTTATCTTATCGCAAAATTATTGTCACACTTCTTTGCGATTCGCATATCGCAACTATTCGACTGTCGTGTCATCGGGTTAATTGAATACACGAGCCATAAAAAATTTTATGCGTTTTTAAACAACTCAATAAATTTTATTTTTCATATTGAACCGATGATGCAAATTTTACCAATCAAGTTATATTTGTTTATTGGATGAATGGGAATAAAATATATCAAAAAGAAAAAGCATTACGGTGTAACGTCGGAGGCATTTTGAATAAACCAAAAGGTAATGAACAACATTTCGGAGTGCGCAATATTTATTTCAATATAGGTCTACTTTCGAAAGATGTGGGCGAAGCGTGACGCGCACGTAACCTTTGAAGCGCGTGAGGCACCAGTTGTGTCGAGGTTCAACAATCGCAGGGAGGTAATAAACTTGATCCATTACGACGTTTCATTCGCAACCGTTCGACGAGAAAATAAGCGAGCAAATGCCGAAGTCGCGTCCTGCGTATCTATTGGGTGATCGTTTTTCACACTACGTTTTCACCCTCCTCTCTAAATCAATTCTTGCGAAATCAATTTTCATATTTTTCTACGTGATTTTTTTTTCACATTAAAACAAACAATGGAAGTACAACATTTCATTTAATATTCCATAAAATATTTCACTCAACTTGGCCTGAAATAGATTTAACGTTCTAAAAAGAAGAATCTCCCATAAATTCCGCGAGTATATTGCCAACTTGAGGAATTTTATATGATCGAGAAGTTCAAAATCTAATCAGTAAATTTTTAGTGTTTAATTCTTTATCAGTTGCGATCGGTCGTAAAAAACCGTCATTAAGTTTTCTCATTTTTACAATATATCGATGGGCAGAAACTCTGTAAGTGTATACGAAACGCGTTTGATTTGCACTCTATAAAAATACATTTTTTTTTTTTTTTTTTCAAGATGTTACAACATTTTACAGTGATACTTGATGAGAGCTTGAGTTTGCGTACTTTTCAAAACCGGCGTATGCATTTTGCAGCGTGTAATCATCAGATTATAGGTAGTGAAGTGGTTATTTTTGCTTCATAAAATTGCATGCGTGAAGCAGTGCAATATTTCAGCTCCAACTACCAGCATTAGGACAGTCTCCCCCACCCCTCCCACGTGTAATTAATAACGCGTTAATTCTACAATTTAAAAAATTGCCAGTTAATGATTTGATAACACTTCAGGGATCGACTATTTCTCCAAGCCACGTAATTGGTTTGCAATAATTATTCACGTCTTGCAAACATGTAAGAATAATTATTATTCATTAGAAATTACTACCCGGAGGTCTCTCATTTCAATTATTTTTTTTTCATTATAAATTTGATTAAATCTATTTTTCATTATTAATTGGTAAATACCTAGTTTCCATTAGCCTCATACCTATCGATCTAATATTTTGGTTGAAAACCAAACACAAACAAGAAATCTGCAATACCAGAGAGAAGTATTCGAACAATTCAGCAAAACATTGGCAGCCGTAAAATTCAAAACGGGCGATGAGAAAGCCGTGTAAATGTTCGAACAAAGTTGGCAATCAAATTATGTAGACCTATTTGCGTTAAATAATTGATGTTTGCATTAAGGCCGGGAATATTGCATCAATGGGAACGTTAATTTTCAAAAGATGTACGTTTCAGTGTGTTGCATTGTAATACGCTGCTCAAAGGTTCCCTTTGATACTCGGGCGAGAGCGCAAAGGAAAATATCAAACGGGAGCAGCAGCCTCCGCAGGTATTCGCGTATTCACGAGAATACGTAAAATATATGACACCATAAACGAAACATCTTTACAGCGTGCAGTTTTTATTTCCATAAATAACGCTCGTCTCTGAGGATGTATCTTTCCTAGCGTGCGGAAAGCCAGTTGCAAATAAGTCAACGGGTAGGAACGTTTTCAATTAAAACTGCACGCGCAGTTAACGAATTCGTATAATAATTTTGTACCCGTTGAAAATGTTAGGAAAATATCAAATGCGCCCTGCGAGAAAGGTCGGAATAATCTTTGACTATAGAAGACCCTCTTCAGAACGGAGAGCCGTACAGTTGCAGCGAAAAGTTATTAGCTTCCCCAAGTTTTCCAGATCAATGACCACCCTAGCACTTGAATTCGCGACCACAAACTTTCCATATAATACCAACGATTCAAGATCCTCGATACAGTGTAGAAATATTAGTTCACAAAGATAATACAGTTCTACCCCCTTGGTAATTCTCCAAAAAGAACGCCCCGATCGATCTGGATAACCTCGAAAACGTGTGGGCGACGACTAAGTGGGTCCCCAAAATGGCGGAGCATCTAAGATGGCCGGCATGATAGATCCGAGATAATTAGCGACGCAGAAAGACAAAGACGAATTCGCGACGCGTCATCGCGTTTGACACTAATGTATCGGTCGTGATCCCATTAGACAAGTTTTGTTATTTAAACACACGTCTACGGCCATTAATCAAAAGCGCGTGAATGCAGGCAAAAATTCGTCCGAGCTCGTTACAATACCGAATAGAGAGAACGAGAAGAATGAGAAACGCTGCGTTTCTTCAATCAGTATCTCATTCAAGATGCCGAGTGCCGATTAAACCTTTAATAGCTCGTCACGCGACATTAAATCATAATTCGTTATTTATGTGCAATTAAATTAAATTTGTTAACCAGTTGACCGACCGACTTAATCGTCGACCATTCGGATAAATTCAACGCACACGCATTTTGGCATGTAACGACGTGACGAATTGGCCTCTGCGATCAAAGCAACTGGCTACGAACATTTTAAACTGCAGATGGCGCCAACGTCACTCGGATGTTGCAATGGAAATAAAAAAGGCAGGCCGGGAGAGGAAGAAAAAAAAAAGAATAAGTGTCTCGGTAAACGCTAATATAAAGAAAAATGATGAAAGTTTATCGTTATTTCTCGTATAAGAATAATGAAAAGGTTGATTTTACGAGCGGGAAAAGTCGCATGCTAATAATACGCCGGGTTCCCCCTCGGGTTGAGCTCAATTCGGCTCAACGAAATTTTTCGGACTTATTTTCCGTCTTTACGACATCCAGATGCTTACGACTGAACTTGATCGTAACTGATTGTCGAGCATTGAAGCGAGTCATTGTGAACACTTTTGTAGACACTTTTTTGCTTCTTTTTTCACGCGTGTATTATAGAATATCGTGCGGTCGGCCTGTTCTGCCGGTCTTAGCAGTTTTTATTGCTAGATAATAAATTCCAGATGATGAATCACGCGACACCGGTAAATGGGTCATTCGTTTTTGAGATTATCCGTTGCTCCCATGTCAGCTGAATTAATCTCGGCGTCGGTATCGATAAAGTTGGAATCCGATGGAACCTTGTCATAGGCACGAACGCTTGCATAAAATATACCTATATTCAAACAGATCGTAAAATAATATCTTGTGACGCGGGCTCCTTTTGTGCACGCCCGATAACCCAGGAATTGGGACGAATTTCCACGCGGCTAAATCCACGATGAGAAACAGTTTTTGCCCACGTACACGTGGCGTATATTTTGAAAATCAACAGAAGACAAACTTGGAGATAAGCGGACGCGCATATCAAAAGTATGATTCAATATTTTAAGCCGCGCTATCGAAACTTTTTCATCCGCTTGGCAGTGAAATCATCCGCGTTTTATTTAGGAACCGGAGATTTTGAAGCTATTTCAAAAAAACTTTTTCAGTTTTATCCACTCGATGTCTCTTTGATTATTCAAACGTGCGCTAATTTCCCGTCCCTTTTTTTATATCGACGGTAGTAATATCAAACGGATAAATATACCCTTGCACGTATTTAGATTATTAATTATCGCAAGCGCGCGTGTAATTTCAGCAGTCTTATTATTTGCGCAATAAATAGTGTGTCGGTACGAATTTGACTACGTCGACATTGTACGCTAATAGCATTATATCGCGCTAGTAAAGTCAATCCTGGCTCACACGTGTGTGGTTTTCCACGTCTCTCTGGCGTGATAACCTGTTATGATTGAAAGGGTTGAGAGTTAATTAGTTTATTGTTTGAATTACGTTTGTAGTGCAGACATCGGTGTAATCACAAAAGAACCGACCAACTTGTGATAAAAGATCCTTAATTAACACGTTCGTATAATGTTTGAATTTATAACTGTGTGTTCAAGAAGTTCTTACCATTGTTTGATGACCGGCTGTTTATCAGTGAAAAATTTTGGATTATGATGTAAAAGCGCGATCCACAAAATATCCCAATTATAAATTTTCAAAGTTCGCACAAAAGTTTCGACCAGTTTCATAAACTTCGCAAAGATTTCCAACAACGCCCATTAATTTTCTATAAATAATAAATGTTTAAAATAAAAATTACTTTTCAACTCACTTCTTTAACATTCGGGAATGTTCTTTATGCTACATTAATGTAAAATAATTTGCAATTTGAAACAAATTTGAATTTGAACAAAATATAAACTAGTAAATATTTCATTGTATGATGTGTCACGCATTAGAAAGTTGTAACCATGATTCACCCTAGCTTTTGTTGAGAGAACCTAAAATCAGACGCCATTTTGGAATTTAATCGCCATTAACAAAAGTCAGTGATGTGCAGCGTGTTTAACAAAACCGGCTATTACAAATTGCCGACAAAAATTGGTACCCAAAACGACGCGTCATCGCGCCAACCCATTTGGTCTTATAGCACAGCACCCATAATTACATTTGACCAGAAAATCGTAATGGGAGAGATATTTCTGTCAGAGCGGTGGTATCGCACAATGATCATTCATGGCTGACAAAAAGTTTGCTCGAGTCATCGCTTGCGGGCAATTTGATTTCATTTCCAATCGCTCCTACTCCATCAACGAAAAACTAATCCATCATAAAATGATTCCGCACACATGTCTCCAAATAAGGGGGATAAAAAAGGCACAGAAGAAAGGAGCAGCGAAGAAAAGGAAACGAAGAAAAGGCATTTCGAAAATTCATGGCCGTGGAACCTGGACGACCGCTAAATTGAAGGCGGATCATGCAACGACTTCCGCAAGTAATTCAAGGGTTCGTGGCATCACGGAGACCCTTTTCACCAGACTGGGCACAATATCCACGAATATCGTGTCGGCGGAGACGAATACTGTTATTGCCGAATATTATTTTTTTTTTATTTATCGCAGCCGTACAAATCGAACGACAGGGAAATTGATTGCAATTGATGATACGACCATTCCTGTCAGTGAAAGGAATTGTTAAATATGGCTTTTGATTTTGGCTGACCACTTTACGCCAGAAACCTCGAAAATGACCCATCAGGGGAATGATTATGCCTCGAGACATTTTTTATTAAAATGTTTTGCGAACAACTAAATGTTTTTATTAATATATAATCGATAGTCGATAAAGTTGTAATATTTTGCTATATAGATTTTGTCGAAAAAGTATATTCTACGAACAGAGCAAGTAACTTTGACACATTAGCATAATTACGACTGAAATTAAACTACTTTGTGAAATTGATCTCGAATGTTTAAATTATTGTTAATTCTTCATATAACTGATTAATAGTAATGTAACATATTTGATTATAAGTGAAGCTAGTTGATTACATTCATTAATTAAGCAAAGTATGAATAATTCTAAATTGAAATTAAAATGGAAACTAATAAGTACCAACCTAATCACGGTGAAAAACAATTTGTTCGTGTTTGTAAAGGTTCGTTTTTTATAATTTTAAATACAATACTTGTGATATTGTGTAACTCACAAGATAGGGTGAGATACAATAGGTCGTCAATTAGAACATAAATCTAATTAAAAGTGAAAAAATCGTCGAGTTGAAGTTGAGATAACAGCAGCATCAACAAAATAAAATGCAAAATGCGTCTCTCGGCAAACTTTCATCGTCGTGGAAGAAGCAACAAAAAGCATTGCACTCGGAAGTATATGTGAACGCGATGCAAATCGGTTCGTAATAAGATTTCATCATATGCAAAATAAAATGATCAAGCTAAAAGTGAACAAGAGAGATATCGGTCGGAAGTAAATTAAACGAAGAACAATGAATGGAACTGATACAACGGGGAACTGCTGAAATGTGAAAGCATTTGGAGAATTCATGGACGTGGAACCAGGGCAGGCTATAAATTGAAGACAGCTCATGCAACGACTTCCGCAAGTAATTCAAGGGTTCGATCTCAATGCGAAAGACCCTTGTCACTGTAACACACCGGACCAGACACAATATCACGGATGTGAGAGAACCCACGAAACAAAACAGGCCGAAGTGGGAGGCGCGAGGCTTGGATTACAGAAACCAAGTACAAAAAAAAGGGTTACGGAAGGGGCAGTTGACGTTCAACTGTCACATCGTGCTGCAGTCATAAATTTTGTGTTTACTTTGGCAGCGACTTTTTGTTCGACTCCGGGGCCCAGCTTTGTTGTGCGATCGCGTGAGCCCGGCTCTGCTGCTGTGTGCCATGTAAATGATGTCTGCATGCCACGATGTTTGCTGGCACAGTGCAGCAGCTCAATGCGTACGCGGAAGGAGCCTTCAATAGCGCTTCCGTTTTGTTGACGCTTCTCCGAAGTTTGCACAAAGCATCACAAATGAGCATAATTGTTATCTTATTTGCTTATTTTCGTTAGCCCCAATTACTATGCCAAACCAAGTAATCGATGATTCAGCCGACATCTTTGTTCCACCGACCAATTAACGCACGTCAAAATTTTGACCAAAAATTTTCCACCTCGTGTGAATGAACTCTCGTGATTTGCGCCTCGCATGCTAACTTGGTTTTGAATTTCGTAGCCCTCATCTTTCCCCGTTGAGCCTGAAAGAAAAAAGAGCCATTAAAAAATTTGAAAAGATTGATTGTATTGTAATAATGCTTTACCCTCTGGGTTTCTTTTTTTTTCTTCCTTTTTTTTTGAGGTTTGCGTTTTGAAAGAGCAGATAAAAAGAGAAATTGTTCAAGCAACTTAAGAGCAGTGCAAACGCATAATTGTTCACAAGGGAAAGATGAAATGAAATTTGATTGTCGAACATTTGCACAACATCCGCCGATTAATAAAACTCGCGCATGTTTTATTTATTTTTTTTAACTCCCTCCATCCATCCATGTTAAACGTAGAAAGGATTCGTGGTTAGCATGTATGACCCGATGATCGGGAGATCGTATGTTTGCAGATAAAAAAATTACCGTTTCGCGATTATAGTACAGTGCACTTCCGGACTAAATACAAACTATACTCAAAGCCGTCCCCCCATTGCATGGCGGAGTAATTTGAGAGACATTATCAAAAAAGACCAGGAAGCATGAATATGCATGCTACTGCAAAACTCTGCCCGTTCCTCATTTAATTCGCATCCCATTAAATTCCCTTATTTACTGCAGCTCGTCTCACTCGACAGGATTTTCTGAATCCGAGCGCAAATCAACGAATCGTCAAAATGTGGGAGACAGCGAGCGTCAGACCACAAAAAATGCATATCGACGATGCTTTGACGTTCCGCGATTCATGCACAACTTTCTAATGAACCAACTGGTTTTATATTCAACAGAACAAATTTTTTCCACCCGTTCCCATCTCATCCCATCCACCTATACATTCTGTCAAAGTTAAAACATTTATTTTAAAATTATCAAACTGGTTTAGTGCTCTAACAAAAGTAGTCAGCTCAAATCACAATTCAAATGGTTTAATTAATTCAATTAAAACCACCTCGACGGACCTGCATAAAAACGCTCGCCAAAAGATACTTCTCAGACATGTCACGCGGAGAAAAGGTTGGAGAATAACAAATTGCACGAGTATAGATTCAATCGAAGTAAAGAGCAGTGAATTATTTAGAGGGATAAATCTTTCAATTTGAAGTTACGATTTAAAATAGGCTAATCTCGAGTTACATGTCAATGTCGTTGCCCGGTCTATAAAATAATGTAGCGCGCTGATCCCCCTAGATTGATGCTATTGGTCGAACACCAATAACACGTAGGTAAAGGTCACACAGGGGCTCAGAGCGATAAATAATCAAAATGAATCTCTCCATTTTTGCTATTACGGCATTAAAATAGTGCGCCGAATAAAAATGTAGATATTTATGCGAAAAGTGTATGTGACTGAAATGAAGAAAAAAAAAAGAATGAAAAAATGAGAGCTCATGCGCAGGGCTGAACCTAAAAGATATAGGACGCGCAAATTATGTGATTGGAGGACAGGCCTTTACCTCAGTATGCTGTAGCTACGTGTTCAACATAAATTTACATGCTCGAATGTCCAGTTAAAGTTATATATTTCCACCGCTGTACAACTGCGGATATGCAGCGCGTAGTTTTACTGTAATTTAAAGTAACCTTGCTTGCAAGACCACCAAGGATATCTTCGAAAAAGTACAAGAACTTTTACAGCATCAAGGAAACGAACCTTGCACCTCGTTTTTTTCTGATCGCAAACGCCTGTTCGAAATATTGCAATACAATGCACAGCCGGCCACTGAATTATTTAATCTCTCACGTACACAGTCTATTGAATTTCCTACGTTTGACAAACTACAACCGGTCGGATTCAATTTAACGCAATTTCAACGCAAATTTATTTTAGTTATTAATTGTGGGACTATAAAAGTCGGGTATTTAAATGTTGCTCCTGTATAACAGGACTCAAAGTGATATGATAATAGTGTTTTGTGAAAGCGAAAATATTATGTCTATTTCTCATGCATACAATCGCAAATTCACCCTTTTTAATTAAAATTTTCCACAATTATATAGCCGGGTTTTCGCTGCTGCGCATTTACATAACATTAGCCGAATAATTGTAACGCTCGGGCGTTTCCCTATTCAGGTATTTTATGATCACTGTCAGTGAGAGAGTGAGAGAGGTGGTTTTGAAAATGTTCATTCAGTTGAAACAATCCGGCAGCCATATCTCGCCCGGTCGAATCCCTTTTCGTCCCTGTGTTTAAGTCTAATGATAATTTGTAGTGTAAACCAAACGGGTTGATAAAAATCTCCGACAAAACTGGCCTCTGCGAAGGGGTACACTATACAGTTTAATAGCTACCGACGCTCAAGGACGAGGCAGGTTGTGATAAACTCAACTGGTTAGTGGATTCTAACTCTCGCGTTGTTACCAAGGGTATTCTTCCGTTTAGTCAGCCTTACTGCAGGTGCTTCAAATGCAAAACTTCATGCATACGCAGATGATCTACCAACAGCCTTTTTTCCTTTCATCCTTCTCCGCGCGTTTTCACCTCCTTTGAATCTCTCTCCCTCTTTCTGCAAAGACCTTATTCGCACAATTTTGCTCTTGACTTCTTCCAAGTTCCATGCATCTCAATGGCATATTATTTTGCACTATGAAAGTATATGGCGCGGGCTTTATGGAAAATGAAGCCAATAATGATAGCGCCGTGAGAAAATTCTAAGCTTTTAGCTATGTGATTTAGCTGGACAAATTATTTCCTCGCCCTCGCACTTGATTCAAATGGCTGCAAATGAAATTAATATTTATTATTTATGCCCGCCACTAAGAACGAACTATTTGAACAAACGTCCCTTTATAATTCATCGCTGAATGTTTGCATTCCATTTTTGTATTAAAAAAATGTAAAATATGAAAGAGGGAAATGATAATTTCGATTCACCTTAGCTTTCGGATGTTTGATGTCATACATCAGATGTTAGATAAATATCGATGTTCTGCAGTTGGTATTGTGCCGTCAAATTTGAATAATATCATCAAAAATGCTTTTACGTTGTTCGTACAAACGTAATTGCTGGTTGTACATTGTATCCTGAATAGAATAAATCGCCGGAAGAAAATTATAGCACAATTACGTGTCTCGCACGACATACGTTCGTTATGCTGATAAGTTGGATATATCACATTTTCTTCATGACCTGAGCCAAATTGATTCTGCAAACATGCCGCAATTATCTGACGTACATCTGCATGCCGTGTTGGCACAGCCACAGCAAGATGGGGAAATATCTCACCGTCTGCCCTGACAGACAAAATCAATGGGATCCAATTGGTTTCAACATTTGTGTAATTTTGATGAATCTATCTGACAATTCATTTCACATTACTCCCTTTCATTTCAAACGTTAACTTTTCCTCACTAGAAATAGTTGACACAACTATTTATCAAACGCATTCTATAATCGTGCTTTTAAACCAGAAACAAAATCAAAATCAAATTATTCATTTAAAAAGTTTTTCCAACAAGAATAATCATTTGCAAAAATTGCAAAATTTTTAATATTTATAATTTCAATACTTACCTTTTTTTAATATTTATGCATTTTTCATTGTTATATAATAATATATCCAAATTATTGCAATAATATGCATTCTAAATCAATGGTTCTGATCTTTTAAAAGCGACCTAACCTAACCTCTTTAACTTTTGGCGCTCGCTTTATGACTTATCATCTAACACTCCTAACAGTAATATTGCATGGTTCAATTTTGAAATTGTCCATCTTCCGTCAACGGTACGAGTCAACTTTGCTCAACCGACCGATGAAAACCATCGGTGATAGTACTTGATCACGAGTTGGACCGGGCTGTTGATCACTTGATGATGGTCACTTTACCAAGTGATGGTAAGACAGTTTATGTTATCGAAAATTTTGTATCTTTAACACAATATTTGTTATTTCTTCAATAAAAATGGGATTTAAAACAATAGCTGCTGCAAATAATTATTAATTTTTATCTTTTTAATTAAAATAAATAATATTATACATTTGTAGAATTCTTAGAAGAGCGTTTGAGTGGACAAGGTTCAATATCATGTACCAACGATCGATAAGCTTGCCAGACGGGCAAACTTTTATAACAAACAGTTCCTCCTCCTCTTTTGAATTGAGTTCTCTATATTAAACAAAACGATTAACAATTTAAAAAAGTTTAAAATGAAAAACATGATAATTAATATATACTTACAGCCCTATTGATGTCACCGATGCAAACCCAATTTTTGCCCTGATCCATGGCAACAGCCCATTTAGAATGATCGTTTGAACTTTTAAAAAACGTCTGTATTGACGAAACATAAAGAGAATTGACATTGTATACCCTAAAAAATATCAAACAATAAAAAATAAACTCAAACAGTTTAAATAGTTCAAATAGATTAAATCGTCGCCCCAGAAGAAAAAGCTTATCTCAAAATTGCCACTTGTATTTTTAATGGACAATTATTGAAATAGGCCCTTTTTCTTCTGGAGTGACAAAATGAATGAAATCAAAACTTAATTCTATCAAAACAAGTCTGTTTTCTATAATAAAAATTTACTTTGTGGCGTTACAGTCTGTTGGCATTTTGTCTTTTCCATTGAGCCAAGTTTCAGCCAGAATATCTGACTTAAGATGTGGAGCAACAAGGTCATCATATAAATCTGCGAATTAAAATAACAATCATTCAAGTTAATCAAAATAAAACAGAATCTTAATATAAAAAATTAATCTTTCTCGCCTCTATCAAAATCTGAGCCTTTTGCAAAAGAAACAAACGTGTGTCCGCTGACGGTTATATTGCTCAAACGGTACAAAGGTCCATCCTTAATTCGGACCTGTTTAGCTGCAGAGGTCAAGTTCTCATACTTGACATTAAAAGTGTTAGGAACTTTGCGCCTAAAAACAACTATCTCATTGAGCATAAGTTGTTGTCCAATATTATTGAACTCAGTATTTTTTATTGAAATGCACAAGAAACTCTGGCCTTTTGGCTTTCCCGAATCAGGGTATCCATATTTTCCATCGGCAGGTTCCGATTCTTTTGGTGGCCCGCGAATTCCTTTGGTGATGCCAGCAAAAGGCACAGGGGGGAAATTTGGCACGCTGTGCACGAGCCAAAATCCTTCATTCTGGTTCACCATCACTACGCCTTTTGTGTGGCCATATTTCGATGAGGTTGATTTGTTCGGTGGTTGATCGTTGTAGAGAAACCACAATGTATTACTCGAATTTTTCTGAAAAGTTAAACAGAAGTTCATGAATATGCTCATTGTTTTTTAATTTCCATTTTTGAATAGTAAATAGAAATAATGAGTAGGGGAGAGTGACCAACACTGAGACGGTCCAACAGTGAGACATTGCAAATAATCCATAAACTATTGCTTGAAAAAATATGAAAAAATTAATAAAGTCTCATTTTCTAATGTCCTACAAACGGCTAA
>JAAMPD010002523.1:0-14479 GCA_025266255.1 Trissolcus basalis
CTGAGTCAGATTCCGTATACAGGACAACCCTTATGGGATTCTGAGATACCGTTTGTACGTTAAATTTTGTAGATCCGTAAGTTAAAGTTTCTTTTAACCGATTGGGCAGTGGTTTTCGATAGCGATATCTTAAGATATTCTCGGTTTTGTTTAATTTTGTTGGGCATTAATCGAAATGAAATGGCGATCCTGGACCAAGTAACAACTTTTTTAATCGTTATCGGGAATTGCACTTGCAAGTTGCTTTCTGAGTAGGACAACTCTTATTTAACGTCGCGAGGAGTTTCGTTACCAGCGCGAATGTAACGTCACAATATGAACATATTTTATAAAATAATTTTTTTCTCATTGATCAGAATTTTCGTCGATTATTACAAGTTTTCTTACCAATAATAGCTTTTCGTCCTTGAATATTTAGCACAACCCCTTCTTCTTTTCCTTTTTGCGTGGAGCTTGGCCGGTCGGAGTAGCATGCTCAATTGCGTAGTCTGTGAAGACGCCTTCTATCAATCTCCTCACAACGTGTGTCGCTTTTTTGGAATTGGCTTCAACAGATTCCAAGACTCGAGATTTGCAGTACACTTTATTTTTCATTAACGACATCTATAAAAATATCAAGTCCATACTATTATGTTCACGTGGAATGCACTGAAACTACAATTTTGGAGAGCAGAGGCTACAAGAATAATACGGGATTTGCAGATTGATTAACATGACTGATTTAAGTGACGATAAAAATGGTTTGGTAGAAAATAGGGAGATTACAATAAAAATAATTTCCCTAGAAAAAAAAATTGCAAACAATCAAGTGTACACTATTCTGAAACAATTATTTGAATTTCTCTTTGGAAAACAATTGACTTATTTTTGATTTTAGTTTACCTGCGCTTTATTATAGTTTTCGCCGAGCAGCTGATTTTGATCGATCACGGAGGGCGAGAGGACTTCTTTTTTTGGAGTCTCATCGTTTACTTTCAGTTCTGCGTCAACTCCCTTTTTTACGCTATTATCTTTTCTCGGTGACTCCTTTTAGTCGTCTCTTTCTGTGCGCTCGTTCGTATTAATAATCTCCTTCAATACACATTGATTCTTATCAGAGTCTTCGTCGCCTGCTTCGATATTTTTAAGGTTATGTTGCTCATATTTCTGGTCCTCGTCATCACTTTCGCTGTCACTTTTTATTGTAAGAGGTTTCATTTTCTTCGCAGGTGAAGGTTGATTTTCTATAAAAATAGTTTATTATTATTTTTTTTATTTTTTAGCTTCTTTTGGAAGGTAATTTTTATTGGGAGGTTGTTTTCATTTTTTATGAAAAACAGTCGTGCCTTTTTCTATAAGTTGTTTTCGAAGAGCAATGAGCTGTTTTTGCAAGTCTTCTTTTGTTGGACTGGTGCTTTTTTCATGTAACGTGTTTGTAGATATTACTAGATGATCTTTTTTAGTTTCCAAAACCTTAAACTTTTCTTCATTTGCTTGTTTCAATTTTTCCTATAAAATAAATGATCAATTAAAATATTAATGACAACACAAATATTTTGCATGAAAAAAATTTGTGTTCATATACAAATTTTCTTTACAATTAAAATTTTTGTATGAAAAAATTGGATATAAAATATTTTTTAATAATTTTTTTTGCTCCGATTTCATTTTCCTTATATGATAATCGAAAAAAATCACTTTTTGAACAAATTTTGTTTAATAAAAAAAATTTTATGATGAAAGAATCAACCTTAATCTCATCATCGACTTTTCGCTTTTCTTTCAAATTTTTACGGCTAGTTGTTACTGCGACTTTTCCTCTGCCTCTTCCACGTCCTAGAATATACAAACAATAAGCGATTAACGTAAAATGTTTTTTCATTCCACGAGTGAGAACAAGTTATTAAATTCGTAACAATAAATCAAATCTCACTGATAAACACATGGAAATACCGATACCATGTTTGTTTACATTTTTTCCCTCCAACTTTGATGTGCTTTACTTACCCATTTCTAGTTCGAAGTGAAACTCAAATGCCTGAAAAGCGTAGTAGACGCTATTTTATTCCTAATACAGTTGCAATCGAGTGAATCCAAAATATACCGCCACAATATAACGCGATAAGACTTATTTATTAACGTGTGAAAGTTTAGTTAACACGTGACTGTGCAAGATACATTGTTAACTCAACACCTTAGTTAACAATCGCTCAAAAACGTTGTCTCTGAACCTACTGTCCAGTTACCCCCGGCGAAGATGTCCAAACCGATCAAAGACGACCCTGTGATGAAAATGATGGCCTCCATTAAAAAGGACATAGGATTCAAAGGAGGAGCTGAAGAACGATATCCAAAAATTGAGCGAGGACAACGCTAAATTTTGTAGCAGACTTTGCGATATCGAGACAAAATACGATGACCTTGCAGCCAAATACGAAACCGTCACGTCAACAAACAACAAACTGGCCTCGCAACTGGAAACACTTACAAAGCAGCACAAAGCAAATAATCTTATGTATTTCAAAATCAAAGATTCCGAGGAAACGAACGGAGACCTACTGGAGTTTGTCTTTTCACTTTTGTCCAAATTTGCTCCTGAACTGGAGAAAAAGGACATAGAAGAGACATATCGCAGAGGGAAAGCTGTCGGAAGACGACCTATCCCGGTCCGCTTCGTCTCGAAAGCAATGAAAACCACGGTTTTCAGTAAAATCGCCAACTCCGAGCATCCAGATTTTGCAATCGACAAACGTTACAAGGTACAAATCGGCAAGAAAGCTTACGATCTGCAACAACTCTAAGCAAAATTTCGCAATATCCTCGGTGACGACGAAATTCAAGGCGACGAAAACCGAGAGGACAACTTTTCTACACCCACGTCCACACCGACCAGAACATCCCAGGCCAAAACCCTCATCTAGGCTCCCAAGGTCACAGGGACAAAGGGTCGCCCCCTATGGTCGAAAAACTAAAACCCTCAAAAAACAACCAGGATATCAAAAACTTCCTCGAAAAATCCGAGCCGACAAAAAACGACGCAAAAAAGCAGTAGGCCCTCCTCCACGAGTCAGCTTGGCTCAGCCAGACGTCTCTCGGATAGCCGCAACTGGGAAAGTGCCGGGCAAGCAAAGAGGGGCCACGGTCCCTCCCTGCCCCGCCAAATCTACTCCCTTCGAGGACACCGCACGCTTCCCAGCGTGCACGCATTCGGTCGCAACGCCTCACTCTTCTCACCTTACGTCACCTGCTGGTGAAGTAGTAAACGAAGAAAATCAATCTGACGCTTATCTATCAACACAGAGGACGCCAACGGACAACCGAACTGCGACACCTTCCCCCTCATACCCTCCATCCGGCCCGAGAATCATATTTTGGAATATGCACGGCTTCTCGAACTTCAATGACATCGTAGAGGTGGCGACGCCAAACGATGTCATCTGTCCGTGCGAAACGTGGCTGGCCTCTCCAAATGTCACTCACAGCTATCTCTAAAATTTTTACACCGTTGCAGCCCCTGCAGTGAAGACATCCATACCTGGTAGAGCCTCCGGCGGGATATTGATTTTAATTTGTAAGAAATACTCTTTTAAAATTTTAACAAATCACTCGAATAACATTTTCATTCACATATATCGAAAAAACTTTCAATGTATTATCGGGGCGATTTACTCTCAAACAGATTCAAATATAAACGAATTTCTAGATGACCTTGACTCAACTTTAAATTTTATCTCACAAAATTTCCATTGTGTCCCGACGGTTATTGGCGAAGATTTTAACTTTAGACTCGGCAATTTGAATGAAATCGATAAAAACTTTTCACTTCCGAACTTCGAACATACTAGATCGACAAACGATGATTTTATTACAAGTAGAGGCAGAAAACTGAATGACTTTATGCAGGGACACGGAATGATTTTGATGAACGGAAGGACGAGAGGTGACTCTCCCGCGAATTTCACTCTAGTGAATACTAGAGGAAAAAGTGTGATCGATCTTATTTGGTGTACCTTAGACTCTCTTGTTCATTATTCTGATTTTATTGTTTTGAACGATCACCTCTCGCAATCCGATCATTTCCCCGTAACTTTACTACCAACGTGTACAAACCCCCTCTTTGAGCCGAGAGACAACGCAGCGCGCCTACGTTGGCTCAATCTTAAATCATGCGAATTCTCAAGAACCATGGCTTGGCGTAACGAAATCGCGCACATAAGTGATGATGTCAATGAAATGAATTGTACGGTCATCTCGACAATACATAAAGTAACACAAAAACTCGATATGTGAAAAAGAACAAAAATATCTAACAAATCATGGTTTGATTCAGAATGCTGCAACTTGAAAAAACTAGCAAAAACCGCGCTCAAGAGATGTAAACGGGAAAACTTTTCGGAGGAGAGCACTTTTACTCTTCTTGATTGTAAATCTAGATATAAGAGCGTAGTAAAACAAAAAAAAATCAAGCATAGGGAACTATTAACCGAAAACTTTTCGAATGTGAAAAATTAATGCGATTTTTGGAAAGCGTTTAATAGTTTTAATTATAAAACCCCTCCGATTAATCAAATTGATGTCGGTACGTGGCTAGATCATCTCCACTCGACTTTCCCCTCACGCCCCACTCCTCTACTCCCCTTTGAAAACCAATTGTAAAAAAGGAAAAGCAGCAGGCATAGATCAAATCAACAATAACTTTTATAAAGCGCTCCCCTCAAATCGGATCTTATACTTAGAAATTCTATTTAACAAAATAATGACCTTTGAAACGGTACCTAGAGACTGGGGAAACATCGTTATTACGGCCATTCATAAAAAAGGCGACACTGACAATCCCGCGAATTACCGAATGATCTCGCTGATAAATTGTATAGCGAAAATATTCACCCAAATTCTACTCGAGAGACTCGTGCTCTGGGAGTCTATCAACAAAATATTGCCGGAATTTCAACGGATTCCGACAATTTCGTGGTTGTTCAGACAATATTTTTGCATTAAATTCACACGAGACACCCAAAAAGCCGCGTTTACGCAATTTTTATTGACCTTAAAGCCGCGTTTGACACCATTGATCACAACCTTTTGATGAAAAAACTGCACTCACTTAAAATAAGTTCTAAAATTAGAAATATCTTGCAAAGTTTTTATGACCAAGCTTCGGCTTGTATTAAAACAAATAACGGATGCACAAAATCAGTCAAAATAACTAGAGGAGTACTGCAAGGAGAAATTTTGAGCCCGATGCTCTTCGCGTTCTTTATATACGACCTTGACAACTTCCTCAGAGAGAGAGGCTGTAGAGGTCTTTCACTCGGTCCTCGAGAAGATGTCCTTCTCCTAGCTTACGCCGACGATCTCGTTCTCCTCGCAGACACTCCGCTGGAAGTCAGTAGACAACTCGACTGTTTCAAAGATTATTGTGATCAAAACGCCCTTACGGTTAATACAAGCAAATCAAATATTGTTATCTTTAAACGCAGTAAACGCACTGACGGTTTCTCCGGATTTGCCTTTGGTGATTCAACTATATCTACAACCAAACAATATAAATATCTCGGCGTCACTTTTTCAAATTCTTGTTCTTTTTATACACATAGTACTAAAATTGTGAACAACGCTAAACTAGCTTAAAAAAATATTTTGAATATATTGTACAAATCTAAAACAAATTCATTTGCCTCCGCGAGTAAACTCCTGAAAAGTTGTATAAAAAGTATTTTCATGTATGGCGCCGAACTATGGGGAATAGACTATATTCCCGCACTCGAACAGGTAAAACAGGGATTCTTGAAGAATTTCTTGAACCTTGCGCGAAACACTCCACGCTATGCGGTTAGAAAGGAAATAGGCACTTTGAACGTCGAATTTTTTGTATTTAAATCTGTGATTTCGTGGCTCAAAAAACTGTCAAAAATGGATGATTCCAGATATCCAAAACTTTGTTTCGAAAGACTTCGTAAACTCTATCACTCTGACCCAAATTATACAAACAACTGGCTCATTCAGATTAGACAATTTTTTGTAAACTGCGAATCCGAACATATCTGGCATGAAATTGTGAGGAACGCCGCGTTCGACGAACCGACACTTTTAGACAAATATAGAAACTACCTCTTGTTATCCGACGAAAATAAATGTGTTAATTCTACCTCACTTGTAATTCTGCCCTCACTGATTGAACTAGACAACAAAAAATGCGCACCCTACCTGGCAACGTCAATTTCTTTAAAACAAAAAAGCCTTATGGCTCAATTTCACTTGTTTTCCAATAAATATTGGAGAATACTCATAGATAAGCAGAAATTTACTTTGCCAGAGGATGAACCATGCCTCAATTGCGACCTTAATCTCACTTTAACGTTAACACATATCTTTATATGCACTAGCTCTAACTCATCTTCTTACACTGTCAATTTTCCATTAGTACATGTCTCACTGTTTGAATACAATCGCGTCTCACTGTTGGACGTTTGCACGATTTTGAAAAAACAAGTCAAAATAAATATTAATGAAGTATTTTAGTAAAAGTAAATCCATACTTTTGATAAAAATTGATTGAAGATTCTAAAGTAATTTTTGTACGTTATAATAATGATTTTTAATCAATGAAATGTCACTCGAAAAAAATCTTTTTTCACTTACTTTTGATATCAAAAACTGACTATTTATGTTTGAGTATGAAAAATAAAATATTTTTACCTAAAAATTTCAGCCGTTTGTAGAACATTAGAAAATGAGACTTTATTAATTTTTTCATATTTTTTCAAGCAATAGTTTATGGATTATTTGCAATGTCTCACTGTTGGGCCGTCTCAGTGTTGGTCACTCTCCTCTACGGGCTTCCCTCTCTACAAGTCGATGTTACGTGCGCGGAGTCACTGGTCACTGGTCACTGGTCACTGGTAGGGCGCAGCGCCAATAGCGTTGCGGTAAGTCAGTGCTATAACCACATTTGTGCGCCCGCAGTGAATTGCGATCGGCACAGATCTGCAATGTTTTTTGTTTTACAATTCTAAATCTTTCCAAGATTATGATATAAATCATAAAATCATAAACTGATGTATTATTAATTATTTTACATTTGTTCGCACATACATAATTACATTTTTGCATATAAAAGACATTATAAATTTTCATGTTTATCACGATAATATCATTAATAAAATTAATTGTAACAATCATTGAATTCATTTTCTACGTTATAAAAACATACGGGGGGGGGGAATGGTCATCGACAGTAGCGCCAACGTTCAAAAAAAAAGAAAGATGCGGGAACTACTAACCACTGTATTTACATTTTTAATAAACAACATAACGCGTTTATAAAAGGAAGGTTTGTTCAGTTTTTTACTATTAAAATGAAAATATATTTATGACCATCGTCCACATTTTCATTCACACACAATAATGTTTAATTATCGTAATGCCAAATGTATTTAGCATAAAAGTTTTCTAACATAACCTATATACATCAGTAATTTTAAATGGGTCCGATAAATAATTATATATTTGATGCTTGTTTATAGAAATCGTACATCAATGAGAGATAATAACATGGAAGTTGATACAACAAATATTGATAAAAGCTCTGAAACGACATCAATGTAAGTATTCATGAAAATAATACCATCAGAAAAATTATGTGAGGTTTTGAAAAAATATATAGGTACGTATTGCGATTCAAAGAAAATTGTTATCGAATGTTTGTTTTTCTCCTAGGAACATAGGAGTGGACAACTCACAATTGGTTCGCAACTTTCAGGCTGACGTCAAAAAAATGTTCAACAACCCAATGTGTTCTGATATAGAAATTGTCATCGGCGAACAAGTTTTCAAAGGTCACAAAATAATTCTGTCACGAAATTCTACATTTCATAACATTTTCACAATGAATCCAATGTTGAAAAAAGTTCTCTTATCTGATCAGAAACCAGATGTAAAGATTGAATTACCCGTTGATGACAACTTGAAAGAACAGGAGGACATTTTTGAAGTCCCATTAGAAGCTTGCAAAACCTTCCTGCGGTACATTTACGTGATAGAACTAAAAAAAGATGAAATTAATCTCGATTTGATTATAGTTGCACATAAACTTTCTGATATATTGCTCAAAGATTTTTGTGAAAATCTCTTAATCAGTGAGATAAACATGACAAACGTGTCACGAACACTTTTAGTTTCTTTGGAAACTCAATGTACAAAACTGAAGAACAAGGCATGCGAGTTGATTGCAAAAAATTTTTGTGCGATGAAATTCAAAGAAGATTTTATGTTGGTTCTGGAAAACACAGCTGCTATGACCGAGATTTTCAACGTTCTTGGTACATAATTAGTTAAAACAAATCATGCAAATTAATTGACACCGAAAACAAAGTTTATTCTATTTTTGATTTTTTTTTTTTCAGAACAATATGAAACGCATGTTTTTACGGAATCGAAAATCATAGATGATAATATTGAGAATTCAATCAAGTATTTGCGCAGCTCGGATTTGTTGATAAGTGTTGGAAGTCACAATTTCTTAGCGCATAAAAATATTCTCTCTAAACGAAATGCAGTACTCAAAAATATGATTGACGCAACCTCTGAAGATGGGCTTCCTACTACCATCAATATTCTTAATTTTGTTTCCGGCACTTTTGCTCTATTCTTACACTACATTTATACTGGCGAGCTGAACAAGCACGATATCTCTGAGGATTTGTTGGCACTGGCGCACGATTTCAATGACGAAAAACTGAAAGACATTTGCGAAAGAAATTTTCTTCAGATGCTGAACTGTGACAATGTCATTGATTCGTTGATAATTGCAATCAAATACAATTGCGAACATCTCAAAACGAATGCAACTAAGTTCATTACTATAAGATACGGCAACATCTCTTTACAAGATGAATACCAGGACCTTTTGCAAAATACTACTGCTGTAAATCTAATCATGAAATCTTTGTATGAAAGACAAAAGGATAACTTAAGTACGTTCATAACTTAAAAATTATTATTGTATTTATAAAAATTATAATTTCATTTATATCTTGTTTTTAACTTTTTAGGACAAGATTTTTTTAACGGACAGTTTGTGTTAAATTTACCTGTCGATGGCTATTTCTATTCTGAAACATTCAAAGTGAAAAATGAATCTTGGTACATTAGATTTGCACAAGACAAGCATTACAAAAGTCTGAACTTTTCCTTAAAGTTTTCGTCTCCAGATCCTAAATTTTGTCGAACGATTCATTTTACGTTGACACTGATTTCAGCAGTTAAAGAACGACTCAAAATCTCCAGACGACTAAATCTTAAGTTCAAAAGCAACGAAGAAAAATGGTATCATCTCATAAAATATTCAAATTTGATAGATCCAAGCTTTGGGTATGTCTTAAACAGAAGGATCACCGTCGAAGTTGATTTAACAGTAGTTTAATTATTTCTATTTATATCGTATAATCATATAGTATTAATATTTATTTTCCACTGTGAGATTGAGATTACAAAATCTAGATGCTGTACATAATTTCCAAATAAGTTAATATTAAGCCCAAAAATGATGAAACATTAATATATATAAAAGGAAATAATATATAACCTGTATTAAACTTCTACGTCGGTATATATATATATTTTTTTGAACCTATGCACTCACATAAGTATATACTTTCTGAAATATAAAAAAAGATCAATAATTTTCATAATTTTGTCATAATTAAATTATTATACATGCGGTATAAAAATTGAAATTTGCTTATTTATTCTACATTTGCAGATACATAAAATATAACTTATTCAGTGTTATTTCGATTAAAGTAATGGTTTACAAACGAAAAAATAATAAAAAAACAATACATTTTGAAATTTCTAATAAAGCAGGTCACTTTCTTGATTCATATTATCAGATCAACATTATGATTTCTATTAACAGTTTACTAATTTAAGGATCGTCTAACATGTTCATAAATTGGTTTATCTCATTTTGAACATGTAAATACATCTTCATCAATAAACTTTTTTGAGGTACTGTATCTTCTTCTTTACTTAAAACACGTGCCATTTTGGAAAATGGTCGGATGAATTTATCACAAAAGTCTGCAGTTCGCTTTATAAATTGTGCAGCATTTTTAGATTTCTTTCTCTTATATTCAGCGACGACTAGCGACATCTCTATAAACATACTACACATGTGAAGCATTGTCCTCTCCTTTTTTGTCTGTCAAACAGAATAAGATGAACGTGTAACAATTATACAATTTCGTAACCAACCACAATAGTAATGATGAATTTAATAAATCGTAATGCTCTTACTGTGTATCGAATCATTTCAAATGGGTTTTTTTGCAGGCACGCATCACATTTGCACTCAAGTGCTGAAATATCATCTGTAATTGCCATTCTTTCGTTTTTGTTCATTCCTAATAAAATTTCTGAATAAAATGAAATGTTGATCTGAAATTATAAATTAAAATTCTGTAATGTCAAATTTGTAGGGTAATGTCAAATTTCATTTCTAACTCACCTCTTCCCCCTTTTTTATAGTATCAATAGCCACTAGTACTGGTGATCTTTGAGCGAAACTTTGACCGAGTTGGGATTACAGCTGTGTCGCAAATCATGAAGCAGAGGACAAATTGGAGTTGAACATAAAAGAACGCCATTTGACTGGGACCACTCTTCCTAAAATACAAGAAAAAATGAAACTAACTAAATTTATCAGTTAATATCATCATCAAATAATATCAGATGTAGTCATCAATATACCCCGTGCAAATCCTGTAACATCACAAAATGTCTTAATAAAAGTGCGGCAAAAAACTTGAGTGGACGTTCCTGCATCAGCGTAAGAAAGTCCCCTTGATATTTCTGACCAAAAAATGTTGTTTCTGTAGCTAAATAACATACAAACGTGGACAAATGCACAACGGGCCCCTCATACTCTACATTTGTAACAGGAACCTTGTTAACCATAAAATAAACATTTCTGTATGAGTCGAATCTGTAATCTCCATTGACGATTCGGTGCTCTAGCTTTATATCTGTAAAATAAAAAATGAATTTATTTAGTTGACTGATTTTTAATAGTGTGGATTTCAGTAAAAAAATTAGAACTTTGCACAAACCAGTAACTTTACTCATTTTGTATACTTCTTTCATGAGTGGTAAGAGGCCGCCTAGTTGCTTCATGGCAATCATGCAGATCCTTATAGGAATAATATAATCCGACAGAACTTTATGAATCATGTGCATGGCTTGACATTCATACTGATGGTGTTTGGTCCAAGCTTCTGCTTTACATGACTCCGAACAGTAGGTTGCCACGGTACAGCCATCACAAGGGATCGGGTTCAAGCACATCGTGATACACTGCCAGCAGGCGAGATATAGCTCCTCAAGATGAAAAACTTGGGTGTACAACTTCTGGACGCAAACAACTTCGTTCACCCGGATGTCTCTTGTAGCAACCAAAACCAACTCGCCTTTTTTGTTTATCTTCATTTCAACCTTTTCTAAATTAGGACATGACTTTTTCATATATTCCAGCAAGTCATCCCGAAATTGTGTATTAACTGGGTTCAAACAAGGTTGAGTAACTTTTTCCTCATACGCTTTTTGAATCTCTCTTTTAATTTCTTGACAATTTTTCGAATGTTTGTCTATCCATTCGAGGCAGAACTTCTAAGTAATCAGAAGATCTGAGTGATTAAGAATCTTCATGCAACGGACCTTCTTGATCAACAACTTTCCTACTGATTTATCTGGATAGTCTAAACATAGAGCTCGATTGATGTCTACTAGACATTCATTGAAAAATCTGAGTCGAAATAAAACCATGGCCCTGTTGCCGTAGACCAAAGCCAACTCCTGGGAATTGTTGGGCGCAAAGGCGAGACTTTCGTTGTAAGCCCGGAGCATCCACAAAATCCTTCATAGTTTTGCTTTTCGCGTACAATTTATTGTCTTTATCTCATAGCTCGGTTGACTTTATCGAAGATTTCACACAGCTTTATTTAAGTTCATAAATGATGCTTCCCAGACGTGTGCTCAGAACTCGGCGTGTTCCAGTAAGCGTTTTAAGTATGTCACTGATTATATCTTCATAATAACCTTTGATGGGTCCAAAGTTGTTCAGTTTTTCTACATCATAAGTATTGGATAAGTTATTAAATGGGTTCTTCATTGTTGAAGCTTAAGAAGCTTCTTCCAACATCTCAACCTAAAATCGAATGTTTTGTAAATAATTGATATTATACTTGATATACTTGATATTCTCATCTTTTTTTTTTATTTAAAATGCAAAACATTGTACTGTTTACAACATGCACCATTCATATAGAGTACATTAGTAGGTTATCAAAATGAATTATCTTCTTTAGATTGTATAGCAAAAATTTTTTTTTCGTATATAACCAAAATATGTTCTACTTACTATAATAAATATTGCTTCAAGCAAAAGTTAATGACTACACACTTTAAAAGTCCATAATAAATGATTTGAATCACTTGAATGAATGATAACAGATAGTTTTTCAGAAAAGTATAAAATGAATAATAATAGTGAAAACAAATTACATAGGAACTTTATTCTTTTTTATGCGTTTTTTTATTTGGCGTTCATGTTGAGTTTTTTTATCTATCTTCCATCTTCCATTGACTAAAAAAATAGAACAAAAAAGGATAGATGAAGTTTATAATCAACTTCAGACTGATCCATTTTCATACCATTACCACTACACAAGATTATACTCTTGTAAGGATTTTCCGAAACCGAACCATAACGTTACGAAACGAACTGCAACAACGATTATTGTACCATCAAATATATTATGTTATACTTAACGCGGAAAAAACGGGTTTTATGTTTTATGATATAACAATAAAACTTTTGTTTTTCAGAGTTATCAGAGTTATTCTGAGATATTTTTCCTTACGAGAAAAGAAAAATAATGTTGGCAGCTCGCAAGGATGCCAAGATGTTTCCTTTTTGAGCAAGAAAAAAATTGTACTTCAGTGTGTGCGATATTAAATTGAATGAAATCAATTAAAAATTTAACAAAATTTGAAAACAGTTGTAAACCAAATTTATCTGGGCAAATAAATACTAATTTTATTTGAAATTATTTTAATTCATAGTTTCAATAGTTCATAATTTGATTAAAAGAAGAAACAAAAACAATATTAAGAATAAGGTAAACGTACACCTAATACGGTTATAATGTACCTCTATTTGTGTTAAGTTTGTTATAAAACTGATTCTTATATTGGATTTTAATTATTAATTTGAAATGCATGAAGATTAAATGATAGATTTCCATTAATTTCAATGAAATGTCTTGCACAGCATCCAATTTCAAAATAAATTCAAAATAAAATTTTAATTTTTTTCTAGATTACTATCATAATATATTAAAATAACAAATCTTATAATATCATTATTCTAAATATGGCAATCAGATAAAATAAAGTAAACAACTTTTATTGTAAACATTATATATTCGTATTTTCATGATTACAAAATTATCAAATTACAATTTAAAATTTATATGTGCATTTTCTTATTTAATATCAATTAAATTCATTTAATATTCATTAAATTTACAATGAATTATGCACAAATTAAATTTGAAAACTTAATCTATAGTGTCCGTATCCGAATCGCTGTCATCAATTTCAATGATCTCAGTGTCCTGATGATCATCGATCCTGGATGATTTACGCGGAGGTGTTGGTGGACGGTAGTTAATTCGCCATGACAAACCACCAGATTGTGATTCATCATTGGGAATATCATCGTCATCAGGAACAGGCGACGAACGGCAGCAATCCGGTGACATCGAGTACTGGAACCTGTCATCATAACTGGGAGAATCCGGGGCGTAGGCAGGCGAAGTTGATGTATACACCGGAGAACACGGTGCATAACTCGGAAAAGACGGCGTATAATCCGGAGAACATGTTGAGTAAACTGGCGAACACTCCGTCTGAGCTGGCGCACTCAAGGGTTGATTAGCTTCACTTGTCTTCAAACTTTTCTTGAATCTCCGGAGCATTAACCACTTCTCGATGTCTGGGATGTCCATCGCAAGAATATCGTCCAATTTTTTATAGAAAATGGTTTGACCCATTTCTTTTAAAATTTTTCGTACTTTTCTTGCGACGACGATGACAGCAAGTTTGTCTGATTGAGAGTCCACTGTAAATAAAGAAAAAATTGATATAATTAATATTAATATTCATTAAAAAACATTTTTCATTTAAAAATTTGAAATATTGAATTACTATTTTATTTAAATAGTTTAAGGGGACTGGCAACCAAAATTGCTATTTTCGCCAATTTTCAATTAATTGACTAGATTTTTTGTACATTAATAGATTTTAGGCTTCTTTTTAAGAATCTGCGGGAAAAAAATAAAAAAGTTTATTATTTATTGTTTATTAACAAAAATGTGTTAAAAAACTGTCATTTTCTAATTGCTTCTGGGCGCTCAAATTTAAATCAATTTTGATTTTA
>JAAMPD010002524.1:0-14472 GCA_025266255.1 Trissolcus basalis
AAAAAAAAAGGTACGGAAATACTTTTATTATATAAGAGAGATAAGGGAGAGATATAAATTGTTACGATTGAAAATAATAAAAATAAAGATTGTGCACTTTTTAAATTTCTTATGTGCTTAAAGTGAGTACAAAATTGTTTTCGGGCAATATCTTCCGCGCAGTGATTGAAATTAGCAAATTTTGCAAAAGTAGAAGAATAATATAACATCACATTGAGTTTACTGACCGAGTTACACGGCAAACAAAAGTTGTTTGTTGTTCCGTTATTTTCGTTCGACCTTTCTATATTTCATCTGCATGTATGGAAAATTCAATACATTGCCAGTGCTGACAAGAGAATATATGCTTAAAACTGAACATATGTTACACAATCGCAGATACATGTGTTACACATGTGCATCCATATATATGTTTTATAAGCTGAGATGTATAACGTATATGCAACGTACACAACGGATATTTTTATGTTATATTTTATTTATTTTTTTTCATGGCTCAATAAAGACAGTTTATGAAATCAAAAGTTTGCAATTTGGGTTGACAAAAACGGTTATTGATGTAAAGTTTCAATAATCTTGTTAATATAGAATTGAGTTCGAAAAGTTAAGTGAAAGTTTAAGTTATAAATTTGGAAACACAACAGGGTATAGAAAATTGTATAGGTCAACAAAATTACATCAGAAGAACCGATTATTGATAGGATGTCAATAAAAGAAAGTTGCTTTTAGAATTTTTGAAAAATTGGAAAAAATGTTGATGATATCTTTTTTCGTTCAACAATAGTGTTTCTGATGTATTTTCGGAAAAAAGTGTCATAATTAATAGTTTACAAGTATTTTGTTATAAATAAAAATATTGTGACAGCCAAGAAATAAATTTTAAAAACAAGTTTGATGGAACAAATTGTACTAAATGAATAATTTCTTTCTCTCCGTGCAAAATATTGAATACTTCGGTTTCCCGTTCAATTTTTATTTATTTTTCAAAATGCTATATTTTCATGAATGTGGATATTTTTATGTTTTACAGAAACACTTCAATCAATTCACCAAATATCTATGCATCACATCAAACATGAAAAAGAAAAAAAAACATACTCGATTGCAAAATGTCATTGAAATAAAAAATCTCGTAGATCGAATAAAACTTTTAATTGATGAATTCTGCGCGATTCTCATCTTTTCACAATGTTGTTTCATTTGCAGATCGCTTTCCTTGACACCGAATAAATGTTTTCACAAGACTTAGTTTGTTAACAAAAAAAAAAAAAAAAAAAAAAAAATCAACTTAATCATAAAATGACTTTTCATCTATTAGTCTCATAATAAATTCACTGCAGGAGAAAAAAAAATGTACGAGCAAAAATGCTTGAACAAACTTGTGAAAAGATTTCCGCAGTTTCTCGTCGGCGTGTCGAATTGTTCATTTTTTGTTCATATTTACGGTTCACATTTGTTTGGTGTGTAGAATGTGAGAACAATGAAGATTAGCGGTCACTTGGTGGATTTGAACGTTAAGCGGGTTTACGAGATGTGCTTTTCAGTCGACGAGATTTGCTTGCTCGACACGCAGCGGGAATACATAACCGAGCTCTCAAAAAGTGGAGACAATTAGAGATCACAATAGCGCCGTATCAGCTGCGCAGTTATACTCGGTATGTGAAAATGATAACTCGTTTCAAGATCCAAAGTCATGATTAGTTCCGGGATGCAAATAGGGAGGATGATAGAATGAAGATAAGTCTGATCGTTAGAGCAGAATTTATTCAGATGGAAAAGGAAAAATCAATTTTGGTCTTGCGAAAACAGCGCATGCAACGTCATGATGATTTATGTCAGCCGGGCGTACGTCCCTCAACTATTCAAGATCTCGGACGGGGCGCAAAATTTGCCGTCGTCCATCGACAGCAAACAAAGGAAAACATTTCATCCGGCGACCCCGCCGCTCATCACAAAAGGAACACTCGAAAAACAATTCAGCTATGAAAATATCCTCCAATTTCATTATAACAAATGTCACTGAGTTATGCGTCATTTGCTAATGCAGTACATGTTTGCCTCGAAACCAAACAGTACGATTGAAACGCGCTTATGCTCCGTGAATGATCGCCTACCATGGAGTCTTATTTCGGAAAAATTACCCGAAACGATCCAAGTTTTGGACAAAATATCGTCTTTTGACAATAATGTCTTCAGTTACTGGGGTATACACGCTAAACTGGTTACGTTTTGAGATGCATCTTTGATTCAATCTTCAGATTGTTCCTTCGACTTTTATCATTTTTTCGAACACTTTTGTTGGCAATAAACAATTTATTTTGTTCAGTTGGAAAAGTTTTTTAAAATAATCAGATTTGTGTGATTTTCAATTATAATATTTATTACAAACAAGTCTGTAATTAAATTTTGGGAAATATTGATCATTTTTAAAACGAGATATTTTATTTCGAATTTCAACAAAATTATATTCACAAATAAACATAATTTCTACAATGATTTGAAATCAAATATCTGAAATTCGAGTTTGGAAAACTTCTTCATATTCTGCTAAATTATTCATAATAAATACCAGTAAATATTCCAGTTTTTAAATAAATTTTAACCTCCAAAAAAAAGTATTTATAAGATTTTAATTAAGAGTTGATAGACAGATGTTGACAACTTATTACAGAATTAGTCGACGTAAAGTAAAAAAATTAATATAATTAATTAACATTTGAAAAACACAATTATTTCTAGACCACACGTTTTACCTTAAATAATGATTTTGCGTCTCGATGTTGGACAAATTATTTTCGTTTTTCAATTTGAAAAATGTTGAAAATTTGTCACAGCATTTATTTTGGCCATTGCTGCTTCCATCCGTGTGATATTTTTCGGTTACATTAATCACAAAACGTTATTTATGGGGTATCGTGAGGTAACTGGATTCTAACGTAAGACAGGTAAATCCCTTCAACCAACGCTGCGTTGTTTATGTGTTTCGGCCGAAATAAAACCCAATGCCTAGAATGTGGCCAGTTTTGTGCAAACCGCAAAATACTTCGTCCATATTTTTGTTTAAATATTTATGTTTTAATATTTTGCTTTTGAATATTTTTATTCGGCCATTTTTATCAAACTGTATATTATATTCATAAAAATAAAAACCAAAAACATTCACAAAAAACAAAAAAATTCTTATGATCCTCCAATCTGCTGTCTAATGAAGATTTTTATTAGCACGATAATGAAATCCAAGTTTATCTTTTCCTGTCGAAATCTCAAGAACCCCTGAAAAAAAACCTTTGTTTCGACAAGAAGATTTATGGGGATTAGTTAGGATTAAATTTAATCAGCCGAGCCCAAACTTTAGTTTTGTTTTTGTCGTGTAGTCATCCTATTCTCCATAGGGCGGGAAGCCGATTTTTATTGCATTTTTTTCATACGTGTGACATGACTTTGACACATATGATACAAGGAATTCGGATATTTTTAAACTTAACTTAATGGTGGTTGGATAAAAAAGTCTCCAAATTTAACCACATGTGTAAATAAAACAGGTTTGAAAGAAACTTGTAAATCACGTTAGACTAAATTTAGCAAACGACATATGTGAATTCTGAAAAAAAGGGGGGAAAAACTCACAAAAATATTTATGAATGAAATTTGAATTTAATTTGTTAATTTAGTTTGTTGTTTAGTTAAAAATTTGTTGAAAATTAAGTTAAAAAATAAATGACTTTTGATCCGTTTTTATTATTTCTTTTAATCGTGTAATTTTTCCGATCCTATAAATATTCCACTTTTATAAGTGAAAAAAAAAAAAACCTGTCAATGTTGATTTCTCGTGATAAATAACCGAACCTCACCGAACTCTTTAAAACTTCATCCCACCAAGCAAATACGTTTCGAAATGGACCGAAAATTCATTCCATCTACTTTCGACCAAGTAAAGTTGATCTCACAGTTAAAAAACGTAAAAACCCCGAAAAAAAAAAAAAAAAAAAAAAAAAAAATTCGCACCCAAATTAACAAAAATCTAATATCTTTTTCTCGTGCAAAAACTCGTTATCCACCAACAGGAAAATACGGGAACTTCGTAGCTCAGCAGGAGTGTTGCGATAATCTCCCCGTTTTTTATGTATCGTGAAACGTACGAGTTTTTCTTGCAAAAAGAGTAATCCTAATATTTTACACTTTAATATCTTAATTAATTTTCCCAGTACTTTTGTTGACTCACGTGCGTTTTCAACGAATCACTTAAACCAATTTCTTTTTTTTTCACAAAATCGCGCGCCCACCGGTCGTTCCGTCACGGGACTCGTAACTCCAGTCGGAAATTAAATCGAATGATCGATACGAAATACGTGGGCGCATTTTCGGCATTCATATTAATCGCAAGTCTCAGCGTCATAAATTTGTGTGTCACGCTCGGAGGGTTTTCGGGATATTTGCATTGCCAAATTATTCATATTTACATCTCGTGCTAAAAAGGTTGCCGTCGCGAAGAACGTCCCGATGCACAAAACGATGCGGATTGTGCATTGCGAGGTGTGTGGGTTGCAGTGCTCTGCAACATTGCAAAAACATTCAGTAAACACAGTGAAGCAAGAAAAAAAAACGTAAAAAAGAGAAGAAAAGAAAAGGGTTAAAAAAAAGAATACAAATGAATAAAAGTTCGGGTTTGATGCGGCGTGCTGACTGAAAAGGTGCGGGGTTGACGTTCGTCCTGCGATGAATGAATCTCGGCATTTGGAGCTATTCCAGTTGAGTGTGGAGTACTTTCGTAAGCAGCCAAAAGGGAGTAGGGGTGAGTGGCAGGCGGCGGCGGGGCATTTTCCGAGAGACAGGTTGAATTGAATTAAAGGGACGGGCTTTTTGAGGGGGTTGTGTGGCCGCGGGAGGAGCAGCTGGGAGCTTTCTAGTTCTGACGTCACTACTCAAGGCCGCATGCGATCGTTACTATTGCTGCTGCTGCGGCGGCTTTTTCCTCGCATCTCCCTCTCCCCCTCCTCTTTTTGGGATTTTTCGTTTTGTCTCCCGCCGTGATGTCACACGTGCAAGCCGGATGAGAGAGCTAGGACGCTTCTGATATTGGGATAAGGAGAGCCTGCGTCGGACTAAAGATAGCTCGCGGCGAATACGCCGGTCCAGACTCGAGGGAGGATTTTACCTCGTGACGTCATTCTTACCTGCAAGACAGCCTCATTAGGTATGCGAATTCAAGGATCTCTGTATTTACATGCGCACTAATTTAGCACTCCCAGGCTCACGCGATTAGTGCGCTTAAAATACGTCCCGTTCGGGTAACAGGTGTTCACACCTCGCAACTTGGTATTCTTTACGAAATGTTTTTTTTTTCACGAGGCAAATGTGCACTCGGGGATAAATGAATTCAAGATTGTGCTATTAGATACGGTAAAATAATGCCGTACCAAAATTGGTATTGACCTTTGGATGGAATTTAATTTGGCTTTGGAAATTTGCTATTGCAATTTAGGAGTCGACAAATAAATTAATAAACTTATGATTTGCGTTTAAATTTGTATTTGGGTTTTAGAACTGCATACTTATTTATTAAGGGTAAGTATAAGGTCGGGGTATGATATTTTTGAGAGGCAAAAATGAAAGATAGAAGAATATGATTATAAGTAGTTTTTTATATGAATGTATTATGTATATTAAGAAAATATTTATTGATAAAAAATATGATTAATTAATGTGATTGCAAGTTTTAGTGTTGTATGTATAATTGTGATTTTATTTTAAAATTATTACGAATTATTACGAGAACAAATAAATTATCGCTATTGTTGCAATTTCAGTGATACAACTTTCTGCAAATTTGGCATAGTTGGCATTTGTGTTTCTCTTTATGTTCTTATTAAAATTCGTTCAAATTTGATCGAACTCATATTTTATAAATCTTACACAGAATTCACTTTTAGATTTAGAATTTGATGAAATTAATTTATATTCAATTTATTAGTTAATTTTTGTTTCATTTTTAAGGTCTATCAACTTGGATTTTAAAATAAGAATACTTGGTCGATAGCAACGTGTTTTTTTTACAATTTGGTTCAACAAACCATCAAGGTTGTTAACTGTGTAAATTTTACATATTTCATTGAGGTTGCTTGAAACAAAGATTTTCTTGAAAAGAAGTATTTTAAAAATATTAGAGACAATGAAACTGAAAAAAACTTGAGCACGTCTTTTTCAGATATGTATGCTCTTGAAATTGTCAAAAAGGTAAGATCGATAACTGTACGAAACGAGCAACTTTGTATGTTTTATATATAAATTTTTGACCCTCATAATACCTGACACCAACATTTATTATTTCTCGTAATAAAAATTACCGTGTTTGATGTATCAGTTTTTGATACTCCTATAAAATGATGTGTTAGACTGTAAAAATAGAGACGCATTGAAAGAATTAATTCTTTGAATTATTCCAATAATCCATTATGTTGTAAACATATTGTTTCACACATCTCGTATTTAGTTTTTTGAGTGTTTTAGTTTTTAAACTAATTAGCTAAAAATATTTATTGTATAAATGTTTTTTATACTTCAGTGATGCAATTTTTCTAGTTTTTATCTGAAAATGATTGAATACAAATCTTCCTTTATATTATCAAACAATATCTTTTGCTGTTGCAATTCCTATTCAATAATCTGTGTTATATAAAATTTAATCTGATGTGAAATACATTTTTTGAAGACGCACATTCACAGTGTCTCAGTTTTGTAACACTTTTTAATGTTTTTATGTTTTAATGTTTTTAATGTTTTTATTGTTTTTATTGTTTTTACTTATTTCTTTGTCATAGGTCAAACGATTTAATTTGATCGTCATAAAAGTGGTGTACTTCAGACGGATTGTTTTGAATAGGTATTGAACAGATATTGACAATAGATTTTTTTTGTTTGTGAAAACATAAATGGATGATTACGCGCGGGACTGCGGGTTTATTTGTTCAATGAATAAAGTATACGACTTTTATTCTCGTCATAAATAAATTGCACGGTCGGAATTCGCGAACTCGTAATTCCGATGAGCTCTGAAATATAAATAAAACTTAACTTTCATCAAAGTATAATCAAAAAGTTGGACAACTTGTTATTCATGCTGAAACAATATAACTGACTTTACAATCGATGCTAATGAATCAAAATTGATATTCGTGATAAGAAAAGTAATCGAACATTTAGATCTTCGAAATGATTGAAGTTTTAGCTGTTAGGGTGTTTGCCACACTTTTCAAAATAACGTCTTTTCAATCGTTAACTTTCATTCCATTATTTGCATTGATAGAAAATTAAGATCAGACTTTATCCACGCTTACAATTAAACTACACCGTTTGATAAAATATTAGCGAATGCTAATATTTCGTTAACGCAAATTAAAAATCCTTGATAAAATATGCAATCAGAATGTACAAACAAAACTTGTTCATACACATAAATACACAATTATTTGTTAACGAAATGTCATATTATATGAAAATTAAAATCAAAGTAAATCAATTAGGTGAATCGATTCGGTTTGTTTTATGATTTAACGTACTGTGCTATTGATTCTTAAATTGATATTCTATTACAGTCTTTATTCAAAATCAGACGTTTCCCATTATGCAATTAACTCAGTGAAACAGAATTGGAATGAAAATGATTCATTGATTATTCATCGAAATTATGTCTTTTGTATATGCCAGACTAATTCTGTGCCACTACTACTTGCTTGCACTGAGTTACTTTTCCACAACTACTGGCTATTTATATTGAAAAACCATTTTTTTATGTTATAATTTTTTCGTATCTTAGCCGGCGTTTGGTTGCCTTCGCAATCCGAAAGTACAACTTCTCCCCCGAGGGAGAGAAGGACTGCTTGAGAAAAATCACATCGCAACCTCGGGCGCATGCGCGATGCGCAAAAAACGACTACCATCAGTGCGAAATGTACTATTAGTAACGAAAACTTATAAATAACACAAATTCCATTTACGAAAATTGAGAATAATAAATATTTCTAATGATTGCACAAATGTTAAAAAGTCGACAGAATGAATGGACAAATTTGTATTTTTAGCAGTGAAACACCCACGTGTCCAAGAAATTTTGTTTGAAATATTTTTCGAAAAGTTCAGGAAAAAAGGTTAAAATCGACTGATCAATTCTAAAACCAAAACATAAAATGCGAGAATAATCTTCAAAACAGAAGAATTTTGGCATTAAAAAAAAAAATAAATAAAAAAAATTAAAATTAAAAATAGGAGAGAAAAAGTAAAAGGGAGACTCAAAGTTCGTGCATCGAATATTAGAAGGCGGATATTCAATTACCGGATGCAGATAAGTATTGGTGGATAATGGACAAAGCGCGAGCGGATGCTGGGGGTGTTTTGGGTGGGCGTCGAGACGCTAATAGAACGCCGCCGAGGCGCCGTCAAAGGAGAGCAAATAAGGAGCGACGTTTTTTTTCATTGTTACAACGGACAGAGCCTAGTTTAAGGGTAATGCGCGGACGTGATATCTGGTCAGTGCCAAAATTTTCTCAACGATCGCCGGATCTTTAAGCATTCAGCGCCAAAATCAAAACTCCGACAAACGGATGCCGCGATGATTTTTGCGTGGGAATTTTATTGTCACTCCATTCACGAACCGTCCAAATATTTTATCGACCTATTTCTCTCTTTATACTTTTACGAGGTTCAACTCCTCGACAAAGTAATTATGCGTGAAAAAATATCACTTTTATATCATCCGTATGGATCATTTCTAAAGAAAGAAAGAAAAAATAAATAAATCATAAAAATAAATAATAAAATAAAAAGAATGATATTTCGCGTTTGATGATGAAACATTTTAACTTTTGATCGATTCTTTTACCCGTGCATTTTTTTTGAACTATAAAATAGTGCATGGATAAAAGCAGTTGCTCGTGAATGGTTCATCTGGGATATCGCGAATAGAATGACTATGTAAATATAAACGGGTTCCATTAATGTAGACTTTTTTTTATCCCCTGTCGGTGGATTTTTAAAGTCGGTTGTTCGTTAAATATGCAAATGAATGACGATATATTTAGATACAATAAAAAAACGACGTCAAATCGGATTAAGAATTGAATGAAAAGTTAATTGAACAAGAAAATAACAAAGTGCAAAATAACTTTTGAACGCGGTGGGATGAAGAGTTTGGCGGTGTACTTGCAAGGATCGGTTTACATGTTTGCGCAAAACTCCATCGAAAGATTTCCATCGACGAAATGACTATTTATTGCTTGAGCCAAACAAGAGATACTGTGCAACTAATGGAGCAGACACTACGACTGAAAAAGATAGGAAGAAGCTATTACTTTTGAATCGATGGAACCCAATAACACAACTCGTAACGTATTGGGATATGAGATCGGTATACAAAAAAACGACACCAAGATTTGAGTGACAGATGATACTCATTGATTTTCAGTCAATAAAAAATATTCTTCCGACGGAAAATCAATTGAACAAGATGCCATAATTGAATTCCACAATGTATTAAAAAAGTTTAAATGAAAATGAAATTATTTAGCAAAATTATGCCGATTGTAATTCATTCACTTAGCGCGAAATTGAAATTGAAATCAAAGTTGGAAAATGAAAATTATAATCGATTGGTTTATATCTCCTGGGCGCTGTAAAAAGATGCGGACGTTTGATTAGCAAAATTAGTCCATGGACCAATGCCCTCAATGAAATAAATGGGCGTGCTAGTGAAAAGACGTCCCGTGGTTTCAGATGGTAAAGAATCGTAATTGTTTTTCGTACCGTGCGAGTTCAGAAGAACGCGTAAATGAAAAGTAAAAAAGAGAGATCATCAGCGTCGAGCCATGGGAACCTGCATTTTGAGATGCAGATTTTCATGTCTCGAGAGATCTAACGCGCACAACTCGCCTAGTGGTTACTGAGAAGCATGTGAGTAGCTGAAAGCACCTATAACAAAAGTGTATAGAGGATGTGGGTCGAGAGACACAATTCGCTCCAAATCTAATTATAGGAAAGGAAATAATCAGCCCGCTAGCACAGAATTTTTCGCACGGTTTTCAGTGTCTTTTTAATGTGATTTCAATGTCATACCGGTGCGCTTTGACATTCCATGGGTGGCTACCTTAAAAAGTACAATTTTATTCATATGAGTTAAAAAAACGAAACGAAATTGAAATTTTTAAGAGACTTTCGAAGTATCTTTCCGAAGCCAAATCTTCGCCAAATCTTGTATTATATTTTTATAGTGATTTTTTTTTCCGCGGAGTTTGTCTACAAATTATTTATCAGTATTCTTAATTTCGGTGGATTTTACCTCATACTTCTTTTATTAGGATTTTTTTGCGGCGGAGTTTACCTGTCATTTTTAATTATCAGGGAAAATTCGGCGGAGTTGGGAATCCGCCAAATAAACGTGCATTGAATAAGTCTGGTCACAGTTGTTTGAGTAATGTTATGTATTGGAATTTCAAATTCCAATGAACAAGTAGCAAGTCTTGGTTCTTTCAAATTTGTTTTTCGGTTTACAATTAAAACCATGGAAGAAACAAACACACAAACGGAACAACTGAGTTTAATGAGATTTTTGACTTCGTTCGTGTATAGTTGAAATATTAAAAGCAACTTACAGTCGGTGCAATAAAGGCAATCTCGTATGACAGTATGCATTATTAATAATCCTTCGTTTACTTTTCATAATGTTTGTTGTGCGTTTGTTTTTTCATGTCAATACTCGTAAGTTATGGGAAGAAATTTTCCGCGTACAAACTTATATACGTGATCATGAATTATACAACGGCGTTGTACTTGAGAATTCTTGCGGTCTCACATCGGTTCGCTTATTTAATCTTTACGATGGCTAATGTTCATGCATAATACCAAGCGTGATATTTAAATTCCAAATGTTTGAAAAAAATTTTTAACTATCGTAAAAGGTATACATTGAGAAACAATTTGAAACACTTTACTGATAAACCCATTTGCAAGAACGCGTCCGTCGAACCTCAAATTTACCCGTTTAAATTAATGAATTCACAAAATGAATTTTCATCTGTCATTCTGAACGACTGAACACCTTTTTTTTTGCATGATTTGGTTAGTGGCGTTTAATTCAACGAGTTTGCTTGATCGACATTTTAATGACTCTCAAATTGTAACGCTTGAAATAAAATTCATTTTCATTGATTCGCGGAATTGCACACCCGTGATTTCCTGTCATTGCAATGTAGCCGTCTGCATAAAAAAGACGACAATTTTTGCGACTTGCACGAACTTACAATCTCTTTTATTTGTTGCTGAAAAAGTTGCTATCGATTTTGTTTACGAAATTTACAGAAATATTTTTCGTTCGCACGAGAAAGAGAGGGAAAGTAAAAAAAGCTCACAAGTGCACGGAATTTCACTCAAACATTTACCAAAATGTTATCCAACAGACCATTTCGGTTATTTGTTTTCGCTGGTTATTGGATATTGCAATTCGTTGAAAACTCACCGACATGAATGCCAACAAACAAACGTACACTTGGCCGTCAGCGTTTTCGAACGCTCGCGCTAATACACACGCCGCTCCAGACTTTTCGAGATGTTTTTGGTTCATTTAATTTCCTTCGAATTACGGAGCGAGCCAATCAAGCAACCGAACGTGAAAAGCTCTTAGCTTTTTGTCGCTTGGAAAATGACCTAAATTTTGCATCGAAAGAGCATAAGCCGCGATTAATTACTCAGCGCCATCGAATAACCGCGAAATTAATAAATCAACTTGTTCGCCTCAATTGACGCGCCCTGATCATCGGATTATGATCAACGGGCAAATTAATTCTCTAAAGATTCGCTCTGTCAAAAAACTTGACCTTTCGAACAAACTTTCGAACTGATTGAACTTGCATTGAAATCGAAATTAAACAGAAATTAAATAAACGATTTACCAACTCATTTCAACCCTTTCATTTGTTTTCAAATATTTGTATACTATTTTTGTAATTACATCACGATAAAACATAATAACAACAAATTGCTTATGAAATATTGAACGCAATTAAGTTAATTTGAATTTTAATTTATTCGCACGAAAGAAATTAAGAGTTGTAATTAAAAAGAACTTGCAAATTCTGACGACTTAATTACGTCAGCAAATGGAGTGTGAGCAAAATCTGAAAATCTGACAAGTTGATTTGGAGAAAGATGCGGGCACTGGCGCAGAAGTGAGGGAGAAAAACGCACACCCATGAATCCGTGACATATGACCTTTACACCCAAGTGCAACGCGAAAGTGCCGTCTTGACCTCGGAGTCCAAGACGAGTTTTGGAACATTACTTGAAAACCTGCTCGGAACGCGGAAAATATTTATCAATTTGTCTGCGGGGGTGTATCGTTTGCCCATGAAAATCAATATCCGTGGACGCACTTACATAAGAGAAAAATTATTTCGAAATCGCGGTTAATCGCACTTTGAATCATTCTTTTCTATTTTTGTACAACGTTGATAAACAAATTTCTTGTAATTTTCGCCTTTGACGTGTGTCGCTGATGTTACGTCGGTGACGTCACGTGCGATGCTCTACATAGTGAAACAGTCGTCACGAAGGAATCGCGGTCATGCTAAGACCAAGTTATAAGAAACTTGATTGACTGCCTTTACTTGAAGCACTATTGCAAAGCACTTTGGAACTAATAGTTCGATTGGTAATTCGAATTGTGAAAAATTCGATTTGTCGGATTATTAATATTACACACGTCCGTGATAAAATGTTGAAGTATTAAGCAATTGAAAAATTAGTTCTCTATTTCAATGAATATTTCAGCATTTTTAAATAAAGTAATCTGATGAAATTACAACAAAACTGGAATAGAAAATGAAGTGTGATCGTTTTAGATTTAGGTTCTGCAACAAAGAACACACTGTCAAAACTGAATTTCGATATCTTCATTCAAACGTGACTTAACTTTAAAAGTAAGACTGGCTGTCTTAAAAAAATGAAAATTGTCATCATAACCTTTTCGGTGGTAAAATTTAATTTATATATGATATATGTGAGGAAAAATGTATGTTCCATATGTAAAATATATGACAAATAAAGATAACATGTGATATGTAACCTATATATTCACAGATACATTTTTAAGATAGATTTTAAGGTATTATTTTGTATCCGTTACATCTTAATAATTCGCAACGCTTTCGACGCCACTCGATACACTCTGTTGAAAAATATATAACCCTCCGAAGCAGCGTCGTAAGTTTTATAAATAAAATTTTGGCAAAAAGTGAGTGGATCCGTTTTTGCTTCGGCTTTTTCATTTCGCCGTTCGGATAATTCGCATCCAATGAATCGAGAGACCAACTTTTTCACAATTACTACGTACTTTTTGCATCCGATTCAACGGTCATTCCGACCGGTTTATTTTTAGCAACTGTTCGTTTATTCATTTATTTAAGATAGTCAGTTTATACTGTTTAAACCTAATCCGGTTGAAATAATGATTTATATTGCAAAGTCTGTACTAAAAACACCAAAAAGTGGAATAATTTTTTAAAAATAGCATCTCAAGAAATTAAAAAAATTTCAAGAAGTGAAATTAAAAAAGATGAAGAAAAAGAACACTCAGGTTGATGATATATAACGTTAAATAGTGAGTTCAGATTTGTCTACGTCGGCTGAGAATGATATGCTTGAACGTTGAAACGTCGGAACTGACGGCTTCCTCTGGGAGTAGATTTCAGGAGAGGTACGTGCAGTCCTGTTATGAAATCCTGTTGGATATGAAGCTGTCATTGGAGGCGACAAAATTGACCAACCAGCAGTCCGTGTTAATGCCTTCGGAAGTGCACTGTATAAGAAAAGCTATAACCTCAAGTTCAAAAAGTATTGGTTAGTTATTTCAGGAACAAACTTTTTATTTTTCGCTCCAAAAATCCAACTTACAGTCGTACATGCAAGATCGTATTTTTAGTACTTGCCGAATCACTCATTGACATACTTTTGCCCATTGACGAATTTCGTAAGAGAAAAATTTGGTCGATCTAATTTGTAAAACAAGTTCACGAAAAAAAAAAGATGGGACGAAAGAAAAGGCATTAAATTGGAATCATCCATGTTGTTCGGGACGTGAAAAACTTTCCAAGCCGTGAATTCATTAGAGCGTATATTCATTAATGCAAATGCGCAACCGGTCAAAGTGGCGCGTAATTTGCCGCCAGGTATGAAATTGTTCATTACTTCACGCGTAATTTAGCGTCATGAATGAATGGTCCAAAATTAATACCACACCGAGGCCTCGCCTGGCATGATTCACGTGTATTAATATTAAATATTTACCTGACACTGATGAGCGCATCGCACATTCTTTGAGAAACGTCATTTGGACGCGAGTTAATGCAAACGATAAAAAGTGCTAAACCTTTTTGCTACTTGGAACAAAAAAAATAAAAATAAAAAATAAAAAAATAAAAAAAATAAAAT